>AWOL01S0000565.1:160618-220911 GCA_000715115.1 Nicotiana otophora
CCCCCCCCCCAATTAGTTATGGAGGTGAAGTGAGGATAGCTTGCAAGCTTTTATGGCCTTTTAATGGTACTTTGTGCTAAAACTTGTCCTAACCCTATGTACCCCATAGGATTGTTATTATTATTCTTGAAAGAGTGTTTTACACTCGAATCTTACATAGAAAGAGCGCATGCAAGGTGTTCGATAAAATTCCTCAAAGGCTATTTTTGTCCCAATTAGAGCCTGAATCTCCGGGATTGATACAAATTTGTTATGTGAGTATGATTGACATGAAAATTAAGTGTAGGATGGCTCAACAGAGTCGGGGTATATTGACAAAGTTTGTTTCTACATTGCTTGCTTGCTAGGGTGATAGTTGACTTGAGAATACGAATAGTCTTACTTGAAAGAGGCAAAGTCTGAGTAACCTTGAATCATTGGAAGTAGAATGTGATGATGCCTAAGTATGAGGTCATTCCAACCAATTTTCGATATACTTATTGGGTCCATGAATTAATTATTGATGTTTATAGTAAGTACATCGATCATGGTGTGTCCAACACCTAGTTCTAAACCTCTGACCAAAGCTAAGTCCAAAGCCCCATCCAAAGCTAAAGATACCACTTCTGCACCTCCAAAAAAGAGGAATAGAAATGAGGTTGCCTCTAGTAGCCAAAGTAAAGGCAAGAAAGTAGTGGAGGTTATTGCCATGTCACAACTTTAAGCTAAGGGTGAACGAGAGTATGTGATTAAGAGTGTACTTTCGCAGGCAGAGCATGGTATACGAAGTGTCATCCAAAGAGTTACCAGCCTAACTATGCAGTCGAGGAGCGTAAGTTGCAGTCACGATATCCTCAAATTTGGCAAGTTGACAAGACTTGGGCTTGGGCTTTGTGTTTAAGAACCTCGGGAAGAAAATTTCAGCTTGATTAGAGAATTTTATGCGGGGTGGAATCTTCAGGATGAAGAGCATTTGGTGCTCCCCATGGGAGGTTCATCAATATTTCTGCTAGTGCATTACGTACCCACTTGGGGGCACCCAATGTTTTGTATGAACCCTTTTGACACATCCGCATTACCTTGCCGAAGAAGAAGTTTAATAAGATTGCCAAAATGTGTTGAGGCTAGTGAACACGAGGCTACTACCATGTGATCATGATACAAACATTTGTAGGGACATAGTTTGCCTAGTATACTTTATGATGAGGGGGCAGCAGGTTATGTGGGGCTACTGATACTGCCACCAGATGACAGAGGTTCAAAGGAGTAATAGAGTTGATAAGCTTTTCTTTGGTAATGTACTGACTCAGTACTTGAGGGTCGAGGAGGTAGATGAGGAGCCCGGCTTTGATATGATCATTCCCGCTATTCCACAAGCCACATATATCACTGGTATCTATGGCAAGGATGAGGATAATGGGTCTTGTTTGACTACTGACGATCGTTAGGCTCGTGATAATAGTTTCATGGCACATTTCTACGGGATGTTTGATTTACAGTTACAGATTGGAGGGAGGCCTGCTAACCCAAAAGAGTGGATACAGTTGAATGAGTGATTCCCACTCAACTCACATGCCCATAGGTTGGTTGGTACTGAGGTTGGTTGGGACTGCTAAGTGTCAGGATGTACCTTCTATGAGGATATCAATACCAAGAGCATTTTGCACATGAAGAGGAGGAACTGATTGATTGAACTGCTAATGATGAAGATGAGGATCTTGGAGAAAACGTAGATAATTAGGAGGAGGCAGACAAAGCCTTCTTCGACGAGGGAGATGACCTCGACGATTGACCAATGAGTTTTTTTACAATTTTGTTTGAATTGTGCATTGGGGATATTGTACTTTTTAAGCGTGGGGTGGGAGACTTCCTTCGGATTGGTAGTAGTAGTAGCAATATTTTAGTATGTTAATTTCTTATTTTGATTTTTAGCTTCTTATTTTTATTTTTTAGAGCGATAGAAATATATGTGTACTATTTTAGTTTTAGTAGCTTAAATTTAAAAAAAAAAAACAATTAGATTTGTCCTGACGATGGATCTCCTAGAAAATTTTCTTGATGGATTAAAGTCTATACATAAATATAAGGAAACAAATAAGAAAAAATCCAAAAAATAATGCCTTTTATTTTTCTTTAGGTAGAAATAATCCTCCCGTGATTTTCTTTGTGCCTCGGTTCTTTTTCATGGGATGTAACTTGAACCAGGTGAACCTTTTTTTATTTTTAGAATAGATTAGGACTTAAGAAAAACAATGAGGAAGGATGATGTTATTCCTAGGTGCCTTTTGACTTGTTTGATAGTAGCATATTTAGGTCTTGGCATGTGTAATACCTTCCTATGTTTTGAGATTGTTTATGATGCCTTGGTGAGTTGGATAGCATATTTTGTGACGCATATGGCTCGTTTTCTTGATTTGTGCTCACCTTTTGCTTTATGCTTAATATATTTTGGCTCAGTAAATACTTTCTTTAATTTGAGAGTCAGAATGAGACAGACCTTAGTGAGTCATGAGCCATGTATGAAGTGAGCTTTTGTATAGTCCTTGCATTGCATTTGTGTGTAAAACTTGCCTAACATGTGAGTTGAAGTTTGCTTATTACAAATAAAATCGTCCCTAGTTAGCCCTTCTTGAGCCTGTAGACTTTTTGTTTGGCACCCACATTACAAGACCACGCCATTTTTTGTTCTCAATTGAAGTATTTTGATACTTTTATCTCTTAAAGTACTTGAATTGTAAGTAAGTTGTAGAAATAAGTAAGGAGGAATTTGGGGGAGCTTTTGAGTGTAAATAATAAAAGGAAGAAAGGTGCACTTGTATCACCACTAGCGGGAAGTACAAAGTACAAGAGAAATATTAGAAAAGAAAAAGTTGAAAAAAAGAAGAGAAAAAAAATTGTAAAATAAAAAGTACATAGCGAAAGAGATAATTAAATCTTGCCCTTGCTAGTGAGTGTGAGTTAAAACGGTGCTTAAAGGAGGGAACGTTTTTTGGGGTGATCGTGTTTGTGAAATTAAAGTTGAGTTGAGAAAAGTTGCGCTTAAAATAAGTATGTGATGGGTTAAAGTGCTTAGGAGGGTTAGTCACTATTCCTAAATATATCCTACCCACCTCTTAGCCCACATTACAACCATGATAAAGTCTTAAATAATTTTAGACCGTGCAGGCCTACATCAGTAGGGATTTATATAGTGGGCAAGCCTATGGTACCGTTTGCGTGTATGTGACTTTTTTGTGAGAGTGAGTGATTTCTTTCATATGTGTGAGTTCTTAAATTGTTGAACTATGTACTCTCTTTGGTTTTTTCTGTGAGGAAACATGGTTTCATGATAGATAGGTAACATTATTAGACTTCTCTGCTTGGTTAAGTGTTCAAGACTTGAGTGCATTGTGACATTGGTCAATGTTTTAGGCTATGATGGTTATGAGCATGTAGTTTGGTCAATGTTTTAGGCTATGATGGTTATGAGCATGTAGTCTATGTGTTTAATATTTTGATTTTTGGCATACATTTATGGGAAGTGTGTGTTGAATTCATATGCTAGAGCTTAGTTGTTATTATTAACCATGGTCATAGATTTAGTATACTTTGAATGTGCTAAGTCGTAAGGTGCTCAGAGATAGAATAATGTATTAGTTGACTCGAGGGAGAGCAACGTTTAAGTATGGAGTAGTGACGTTTGGCTAGAATCTATATATTGATGACATGTTCTAGTTTAAGTAGATTCGCAATTAGGATAGACATATTCTAGTTGCCTTACTTGGTTATTATTGCAGGAATATACATGCATTCTAGTTAATTCTAATTCTATAGACATATAGTATTAGATTGGATTGAATATGCGAGCAAGGCGCCGAAAGAACCTCGCGAGATCTGATAGATCAAGTAGTTAAACCAACCGAAAAAACTCAATAGGATAGACGTGTCATTGAATTTGCTCCTAAAGTGTTCGTGTGTTCTCCTTGCATTCTGGTTCTTTTGCTCAATTTTTGGTTTTCAATAGTAATTTTAGTTATAATAAAAATCACAATCATCTCTTGGAATTCACTTGAGCAAATAACTCGTAACTAGTCTAGTTTAGACGGCAGTTAATCATAAGTTCTCGTGGGAACGATACTTTCTCATCATTTTATTACTTGTCGACTACGTATACTTGCGTGTGCATTGGCCCCAACAACGATGCGAACTGGGCAAGACGCCACTTCACTTGGCGATCTACCTTTGGTCTATGTGTCTTCCTAGGCTCAAATTGCATAAGATGGTCTTCTAAATAACAACACATAGTGGTCCAATCAAGTGCAGAAGCTGAGTATCACTCCTTGGCATCGCTAGCGGCAGAACTCACTTGGGTGACTTATCTACTGAAGACTATTGGCATTTCATTACCATGTCCTCTGCTGCTTTTCACAAATAATTTAAGTGCTCTCCATCTCACTTCCAATCCTGTGTTGCATGCACGAACCAAATATTTTGAGATAGATTACCATTTCGTGCGAGAAAAGGTGGTACAAAGTGCTATGGTAACTAAGTTTGTTCCCTCCTTGCATCAGGTAGCTGATATATTCACTAAACCGTTGGCAACGGCTCAATTTCAGATTCTACGTACCAAGTAGGGTGTTGTGAGACCTCGTGACACCAACTTGCGGGGGAGTTAGACAACCTGGTTAGTTTAGGATTTGGATAGCACTCGCCAAGGTAGTTGTTGTATTGTAGGACTATTAGGTATATGATTCTGTGAGATAAGTACTTGATGTATTTGTGAGAAACACAATCACATAGTGTTTACGCTACTACAGCTAAGCATTAGCTAGAAGAGCTGTCGTATACTTTGTATAAATATAGCCTTACTGACATGGTACGGAATACACAATAGAAGCTTAAAACCTTTTTGCTATGTTTTAGTTTCTTTCATATATGTGTTTTTATTTTTTCCTGTATTATTTTGATTCCTCGAGTTGAATTTTACGTTACTTAGTTCCGCTATTTAGCGGCATTTCTTTTTCTTTTTTCAGTGCGAACTTCCCCATCTTCCTAGAGTGAGTTTGCCTATGTAATGTTAAGAGTTAAGACTCGGAATTCAATCAACGATTTTGGCAAGATGGATTTGTTTTAAATTCATAAGAAAAAGTAGAGCTGAGTGAAAAAGGGTTTTCTGAGGACAATGTGGGGTTTCATCCACAATTAAGTGGGGTTCATGAAGTTTAAATTTGAGGCAGATTAAAGATGTTTTTTGGGATCCACGGTGAGGGCCTATAGTCCTTTGACTTGTAAACCATTACTAGTGATTTCTTTGGCTGTTTTGTATGTCCTGGAATCCTCCAGGAACCATGTGTAGTCCAAGAAGGAAACAATTTGGCCCACACATATAGTTCTGATTTGAAGACAATTTATACAATCTACTTTTCGAAATTCTTGCTTCTGACACTAAACCCTTAATTCACCTTCCGTCTTCCTTCTTGTATTTAAATATTGTTTCAGTTCACTTTATTCTTTTTCCCACAAAAGGGATTTCAATTCATGTAAAATTTTCCATCAAAGAATCACATATGAAACCTGTATAAAGAGAGCACAAAGTAACGATCTAAATATTCCTTTTATGGACCCTAATTTCGTTTATCAAATCAACAGGACTACTCCTAAAGAGACGAAATATGATTAACATGTAACACCACTTAATGCAACTTATTTCTAATCAATCCATGCCAACTCATGAAACAAAAATAAAACTAATTAAAAGCACGAGTAAATTCTGAAACTTGTTAAAAATGTGCTTACGTCAATTGATTGACATTTCTGATATGTTCATTTACTAAGATTTAGTTAAACAAGGTTGTATAGTTTATATAATTATTTGCCTAAGCCACTTAGGAATATATCCAGTCATGAAACCATGTAACTCAGAAATCTTTATTTAAATGCCCGAAAATAATTCTATCGTCTTACACTGAAAAATGTATGTAGTACTATAAGTTTTTAGTAATAATGCTTTATTCATACCTTCGAGTAGTTGATATAACAAAAAATCGTAAAGTACATTTTAATAAGTGCAGTCGACATGATATTTGATGAATTTGGACAGACACAGCCACACTGCCCCCACCATCCGCAGCAAGAATAAGGATCAATCAAAACGCTAGTTTTCTCTTCTTTTCTTTTTTTTGTTTTGTTGGGAAAATGGAATAACTTCAAGTAAAATTTGTTGAAGAAAGAGAGTCGAAGAGGTGAATAGGTTCTTGGCATGTGATATGAGTGTTCGTATTTGGAGTAAGGTTGTTGAAAGTCGGAGTCATATGATAAAAGGGGATCATAAAGAGTGCCTTTATTTCAAAATTTAGTTATGTTCAAAGGACAACCTTTTTAAAAAAATAATAATAATAAGGTCTCACCACATGTCTACGTGATTCCTTTGCCTTTAGGACTCTCAATGTTTAGCTTAAAAGTTGAAAAAGAAAAGCCCCCCCCCCCCCCCCCCCACGCACAACCCCACCCAAGAACGCCCATCCCAAGTAGCCTTAATTGCATATACTACTATCAACCTCACAGCCTTGGATCCTAAAAGAGCATGTGATTTTTAACAAATCAGAAGATAGAGGTATGGCCATGTCCAGTTGCTGTTAAGTTTTTGGGGTTCGTAAAGAAAATGAAAAAGAATAAATATACTATATATTAGCAGCTCCAATTACATCAAGATTCTTTTGGAGTACTCATTTTTCATTTTTTGACTTATTGAAACGTTACCTTATAAAGTTACCACCTTTTAGCTAAAGATGAAATTAAGTCGTTGAAGTTACGTAATGATCAAAAGTTCCCAAGCTGAATTGAAATTTCACCTTAAAAAGGGCGGAGGTTAAAAAGTTGTGGCCATAGTTAAAAGGTCTCCAACAACATGGTATAAGCTTTTCACTTTCGAAGGAGAAAAATTTCAAGCAACTTAGTTTTACCTTTCGAGCTATTTTCTTTTATTTATTTATTTTTAATTGGAGTCGAGAGACTAGGGTAAATTACTTTACGTCAGGCACTGTTTCATTCGTAATGAGTGGAATGGACAGAACTCTTCAATGCCTTAGTTTTATGACGATCAACAACACAGAGAGGCAAGCCAGTTTATGTGGTATACTTCTTTCGTTAATTGGGACTACAAGCATGTCGATTTGTCTACCCAAACAATGATCAAACAAGAGATGAAATAGCAATAGGGGTTTCAATTAATCTCCACTGAATCTACTTCAATTTAGTTGAAAATTAAAGGTGAAAAAAGAAAGTTAAGACTTGCCAGTACTAGTTAATCTTCATATATAGAAACTAAAATAAATAAAAACCTCAAATGACAATTGTAGTACAGACTCCATACAATATGTTAAGTTATGTGAGCTGTAAATGCATAAAAAAATTTGTACCATTAAATTAAGTTGACCTACGTACAACAAGTCTTTTGGCTTATTTAGTAAAAAATCTGAAGATAGAACAAGAATCAGCTATAAGTAATTATATTACACTAATGGTATAAAAATTCTTTACATTATCCCTGTATATAATTAAATCCTATATATATGATGAATATTTGTCTTGACAAGTGTGCGATTCTTGTAGGATGAGACTCTCAGTGATCCAATCATCATTTTCTAAGTGGAGACTATGCTCTTGGAAATTGATCCAATTATATGTACGTATGTATGTTCTCTCAAAATATTGTGGCATGAATTCCAGGAAGATACAGTTTGGTAATGAATAAAAGCATAAAAAGCAAGCAAACATTCCGGAAGGGAAGAAAGAAAAGAATGAAAAAAAAAAGAAAAAGGGAGCTGACACTTGAAGATTTGTAATAGTTGAATCCTAGCTCAACGCAGAGTTAAAAGAGAGAAAAAAAACTCAAATCAAAAAAAGTTTTTTTTTAATGGATTTGAAGTTAAAAGGGGTATTGTTACTTACTTGTTTCTTGCTGATGCTTTGCATTTGAAAACGATTCTCCCACTTAGGTATGAATGACTCATGAGGAAAAATCTTTCTGGAACAACATATATGGGATCTCATATTAATAGCTCCAAAGGATGAGTCCAAAGGGATAGCATGATCCAAACTCAGTATTTTAATTTCTTGAAAGAAATAGAAACACAAATGAAATGGGATCAATGCGATCCCTTTGGACGCCTCCTTCAGTTGCTGGGAAAACCAAAGAGTTTTCTGAGACGAATACTGAAGGTTGCAGAAAAGGCACTCTTGAAAAAGGTATAAGGGGCTATTGAATGAAAAAACAAAAACAAAATCTTCAGTATATAAGTTTGAATTTGGAAAATATACCCTAATTTTTGGTCTAGATCAATTGTTTCTCTTCTTGTTTAATAAACCCCTTGTCTATCTTGTTTTCTCTGTGAGCAAAACGACTAAGGAGGGAAAGAAGGGGAGACAGAAGAAAGTGGTCTAAGAGTGACTCAATATAAAAGAAACCACAAGTGCTCTAGCAACGACTTAATTTCATGTTAAAAAATCATGTAAAACACTTAATTTATAGTCTTTCAGATTTTCATGGCAAATAATTAGGAGAATTTTCCCCCTTCCTCTTCTAGAGATATTTTTTAATTAGTAGACCCCATCTCTAACAAACCAGCCACATGGGAGAAAGATTTTACCAGAAGCGAGCCAGCGTCCCTCTTTAGCTAGAAATTCCCAACAACTTGGATGGTAATAAATTAAACTTAATTAATTATTGCTTTTCTCTGCTGGTAATTAATTATTTTCCTTCTTGTTAAATGTTAAAAATGGTCCCATCCCATCCATCTTCTCCTTCCCACGCACCAAACTTTCATATTATGCTTATTTAATAAGGAACATCAATATCCTATCTCTTTCTTTATACATCTTATTCAAATGATTACAAATTATAAAGAACAAGTTTAATTTAAGCTAAATATATAGTGATACCTTTATTATATTATCATATAATTGAACCTAAAATTAATATAATAATAATAATAATAATCCAGAGAGATCTGATGAACATGTGGACAAGAGGCTAAGTATTCCATATTTATGTTGGTCAAAGATTAGATGTTTGTGATTTGGACGGCAAAGACCTACGGTTCAAGTTACCAATTTCAAATGGTAAATTTTCCCCTTCATATTTTGACCTTTTGGTCTCACTATATTTTCGTATTAATTAGGGGAAAAGGTATGTGTGTCTGACAGGAGAGAGAGAGACAGAAAAGGAAAAGAGCATCAGTATTAATTATATTTTGAGAGATCATGTCAGAAATTAATTAGGAAAAATATGGTAAAACGAAGTTGTGCTCCTTAATTTCTACTTCCATTATACACATACATATTTACCATGTTGTTCGATAACTCATACATAAATATCTAGAGTTTTTCATCAAGAATGATGCAAATACAACTAGAAGCATATATGTAGCGGTGGAGCCATGGCACTCGAGGGGAAGGGGGAGGACTCAAGTGGAAAAATTAATAGAAAGAGCAGGTAAAAGGTATACATTTAAAGGTTTATTCTTCCCAATAATTAAAAATGTAGGAGCCTAAAAAATATAACAAGAATACAGAAGGTTAGTGCGGAGGATTAATGTCACACCCCAACCTAGGTGAGGCGTGGCTGGCACTCGGTGCCGTACTGGCTCGAGCGAACCACTCTGCAACTCTTGAATACTAGACGTAACCCAGAACATACATAGGCCAACATGGCCGAACTCTATCATACTATAAACTGTCGTGGCCAATATGACCGCAACTCGTAATATATTGTAGGCGGCCAAAGGTCATATCAGCTAGCCATCATACTCAAAACATCAATGCATGTTCGGGCCGAGGAGGCCACTATGAGTATCAATACCGAACAACCCAGAAAGAAAATATAAATGAGGGTCGACAAGGCTACTAACATACTGTACATACTGAACATGTGTCTGCAAAACCTCTAAGAGTATCTGACATAAAAATATCGTTGGGACAGGGGCCCGGCCTACCCGTAAGTCTATAAGAATATCTGATATCATGGCCTTTAGACTCGGCTATACTCCAGAAGAGATGGAGTCTTACTGATTTTTCGATGAATATCAATCATATCCACTCTGAGGGCTCGTCAAACTGATTACTTGCACTTGCAGGCATGAAGTGCAGTGCCCCAGCAATGGGACGTTAGTACAATGTGATGTACCAAGTATGTAAGGCAGAAAGCAATACACAAAGCATGAATGAATACAAAAATAGTCTGCTGAATAATAAAAATAAGAGTGAGCTTACTACGTACTCTAGATCGCCTTACTAGATAGCTATCACTTGGACCACTTGGTCCTTCAATCTGATTGAACAACTCAATCTATCTTAAGATTCTGAACTATTTCTATCAATCGTTGCCCAGTGATCTCTTGTTGCATCGTCGTTGTTACTTATTATAGGAACACAAAGTGGCTCTTACGCATAGCAAGGTAGACCGTCCATAAGGCACACTACAACATTACTATCTAGTAACACGTACGCATAGCAAAGCAGACCGTCTGTACGGCTCAAAATATTCGGGTCGGACTATGCATACACATGGGACTGTCCATAACCAACCTTTATCTTACCTATACGTTTCATAGATTGTCCATAGGTTAACCTTCATTATTCTCCTTAAGCGTTCGTAGACCGTCCATAGGGAACATACTTATGCATAAATAACATTACAACAACATGCAACAGTCAATATTTTACAAGCTAGGTACCCGTGTCTATAACGTATAACTTCTTCTAGTACTTTCGGTAACTCTTAGTTCGTAGTCGGCAACTCGTAATCCCTACTCATTAGCTTTAAGGAAACTCATAACTACCCTCAGATTTTCATATCCGTTGTGACATACTAGTAAAATGCTTTCGAGTTTCGTATAATGTTACCTTTACAAATTCATTTGGTATATAGTAGGGCTCGTATTTCATATTGTTTTAAGCGACTCATCACATTCGTTAACTCAATCTCTACTTCCTTTAATGTATGAAATATTATTACTATTTCTGCATGCGCACATTTTTTCTAGTTAGGCAGCACAATGCGCTTCATAACTTATGTGACCTTACGTTCTTCTACATACGATCTATTCTTCATTCGTTAGTTTGCTCATTCACAACCTTTAAATGTACGGGGAGGTTCTTCTTAAGCAACTTATCACATTTCTTAATTTACATCTCTCTCTTATTAGCATTATGGATCTTGCGTAGCTACCTTCACTAACCAATGAAAGCTACTTCGGTCATTTCATAAGATCATAGGTTCTATAAGTGATTTCTACTCGTGAGGCATTTATAATTTACCATTAAACGAAGGCTATACTTCTCGTCGTAGACTCAATATAAGTTCCCTGAGGTCTCTACTTATTTCTAGGAATTATCTGTGGATTATAACTATGAGTAACTGATTTCTTATCTATATTCACTTTTAAACTATTAGAGGCTCTTAACCCGTCAACATAGAACACACGCTAGGACTCGTCCTCGTGAACCTCTTATAAGGATGATGTCACTACCGAATCATGCTGGAAAAAAAAGAGGAAAGTCTTACATACCTTTAAGTCGATCCTTCGACGAAGATTGTGGGAAAGTTTCCTCTTCAATATAATCTACACCAATAAAAATAACACTACTATCAATAATAGTAACCCATCAACTAGCTACCGCGCGATAAACTTGTTCTACGGCAAATCCGATAGCATATCCCCCGTTTCTTTCACCTCTCTCAAGGTCACAACATCAACAATAACAGGACACCCGTAATCAGTGCCAGGCCAAGGGTAAGGTTGCTAAAGCAGCTGCTTTGGGCCTCATAATTTTTGGGGCCCCAAATTTTTCTAATAGGTTATATATTAATTTATTTTTTGAAGAATATTTAGTGCTTTAAATGAAAAAGTATAAATTTTCATAGTAAAAAAGTAGGATTAAATTGTTGATCATAAATTGAGAAAAAATATATTTTTAGGAATCATCTCTAGACCATAAATTGAGAAAGGATTCGATTATTAATTCAGAACTCAAAAAAGGTTAAAACTTTAATACAGTCCCACAACGTGTATATCTCAAGAGAAATTAAATGTATTAGATAAAATTATTAATAACTTTGCATATGAAAAACTAGAAATACAGAATTTAAATAAAACTATATATGAATTTTTTCTTTTATATAAAAAAAGGGCCTCTCATTGAATTTTTGGTTTAGGCCTCCGTATTTATTGAGCCGCCCCTGCACGTAATCCATATATCCAGCACCTTAACAACATGAGAACTGCCCAACAATACAATATAACAACAATAATAGGGCCAACGTTAATCTTAGGAATAGCTAGTTAACGATACATCGAGCGACAATCTCGGTCCTTAACTAGCAACAAAACACTAATCTACACTTCTTCTTCTCTTCAAGTTATATATTAACAACAACAACAACACACACACACACACTTATATATATATATATATATATTTCATCTCCCAAAATTCCAGCCACAACAACATTATAAAAACATCTCAAAACAGTCCAACATGATATCACAACTTCTATACGTCTTTTGACCGCCAACTCATAACTTCTAGCTTCAAACAACTTAGGTAGGGCGTAGATATGATCAAACTCATATAGGAGAAGAAGAGCTTACCTCTAAGAAGCAAGAAAAACTCCAAGAACAACTCTCCTTAAACTTGAAAGAACTCACAACACATCAACAACATCATATAAGTGATCTCCACCACTTCTACAACAATTTTAATGAAGAACTTAGGTGGTTTTAGCCTTTAATTTGTGTATGAGTTTTTAGGATATGCTTAGAGAGAGTTTAGAGGTGCTTGGAGGTCTGATTTGGTCAAAAATGATATTTAGAGACGAAAGCTTTCACTTTATATAACAAGGTAAGCTTCCACCGACTTTGTGGGTCCCAAGAAAGCTACTTGTGCAGTCTCACGAAAACGCGAATATCTCTCTATTCCGATATCGTATCGATGAACGGTTTAATGTGTTGGAAAATAGACTCATAGATCTTCAATTTGATGGGTAACCCCGTAACTCAAAGTATATTTAGAGAAAAACTCAGTGACATTAGACCCAAATTTAGGTCAAATTATAAATGTAACTTGCGACAACTTTTGCCGTGTTTTGTTTTACAGCTTGTTTGACTTAAAAACTAAATATACGAATATTATATGATTCAATTACCTTACAACATGACCTCCTTAGTATATCAAGCACTCCTAGTTTACCCTGAAAGTATTGGTTATAACATCTTTAATTCGTTTTACCTCCAATCCTCACGATACTTCCTTAACACTTGTTTTAACCTATCATTGTCTTTATAAAGGTCCTTAAGCTCTCCGGCTTACATTAATTCACTTAAGATGCATTGTAGCATGAAAGTATGGGGTGTTATATATATATATACTCATAGAATAGAATAAACTGATCAAAGATTAGGTCAGACCATGTGAAAGCATTTGCCCATCTAAGAATAAAAAAACTTCAGATAATAGATGCTTAGCAAAATATCAAAATATAAGATTATTTGGAAACTTTAATTTCTACAATCAATCTAAGAAATTGTATATTTTAACAATTAATGTAAAGCCACATAAGTTTTAAACATTAATTATAATTGATTACGAGCCTAACAATATGATTAAAGTGTTCCTGATGTGCAACCGAGCCTACATGAAGGTGGCAGAGTGTTTGAGATATGATAATGCGTATATAGTAAGAAAACAGAAATTATTATGGATGTCTGTAGTTTTATTCCTGCATGTCTGAATGAATAGAATTTGTTATACAATTGGGGTTATAACCCTCCTTAAACTTCGTAAATGATAAGTATATTCCCTCAAAACTTGAAGGTATAGTAATTTCATAAAACTTATTCTTGTTAAAGAAATCCACTGCCTATCCATGTTACAGTTCAAGGGGTGCAATTACCTATTGGATTTTACATGCCCAATCAACAACGGGTCAATTAGTTTTCTTGGCTCTCTACAAACTTATTTTTAGTGTTATGACCCTATCATTTTTTTTGCACATGAGAGATTTACTTTTATACGTAAGAGATCTGTCTTTTACATATAAAACATCTAAAAAGGTCATTTCCTTAAATTAAAAACTGTAAAGGAACATGAATCATGTACAAATAGCACATCAAAAGAACCCGTAGCAAGGTTGCAAGATTACCATTAACAGAGGCATCATTTGCTGATCAAGCCATTACTACACTCATTTCACAATACACTCAAAGAGTTAAAGTCCATATGCGACCTTCATATCTAACTTTTACTAAATCCAGCTCAAGATTGGACTACTAATTGAAAAATAAATTACTGTAACAATCCAATCCTTTCTTTTGGATTTTAGCATCCCTTTCATCATTTGAGACTTCTCATAGGTTGGTATAATATTATGGAGTTGTTGGTATGGTTCAGGTTAGGACTCGAGGGACTTGAGGATGTTTCTGTTAGGTGTTTGTCCGAGTTTTCTTACCATATTTGATTTTCCTATCTCTTGAAGGAAATGATAATATATTTATCATAATTGAGTTTTTCTTTTCTTAGAAGAAAATTATAAATCTTCCATATTTGGCCAGTCCTTTTTTTGGAGGAAAAGGTTTTTTCTTCTATAAAATGAGGATCCTTCCTTCTCATTTAGTAGCATCAACAATGTACTCATACGGGACTTGAGAGTCTTGTTTAGGGGAAAAATTTTTGGGACAAGTGTTAGCCTGCCACTTGGGTATGCCTCTTTGTGAGGTTGTTCTCGCAATATTTTGTACTCTCTTTTATATAGTGTATTGCTCATCATCGCCCGTGGATGTAGATCAACCGAACCAAGTTATAAAATATTTGTGTCTCTTTTGGTATACTTCTCTTTTGTTGTCTGATTTATCGTCGTTCAAGGTTTGCTTTACTAGCTTCCGCATAACACCTGATTATTTCGGTCCTAACAACTGGTATCCGAGCGAGGTTCAAGATAGTTTCATATTGGCGGCTTTAGTTCTAGTCGTAACCTATTTGACAGTAATCATGATTTTTGTCTGAAAAATTTGACCGAAGTGCTACTCACGTTGAGACAAACTTTAAGGTGAAAAAGTTTAGAGATGTGACATGTTAAAGTTTATGTAAACAAGGTGGATCAAGTTTATTTTGTCAGAAAATTCAGTCACAGGGGAAGAATTATTAGGTGTTTGTCATGATTTACTTAACACATTTGGTTTCCTATATCTTGAAGGAAAGGAAAATATATTTACCATAATTGAGATTTTCTTTTCTTAGAAGGAATTTATAAATCTCCCACGTTTGGCTAGTCCTTTTTCTTGGAGAAAAATATTTTTACTTCTATAAATTGATAATCCTTCTTTCTCATTTAGTATCATCCACAATGTAGCCATAACGGGCTTGAGAGTCTTGTTTAGGGGGAGAATTTTTGTGACAAGTGTTAGCCTGCCGCTTGTGTGTACCTCTTTGTGAGGCTGTTCTCTTGATATTTTGTACTCTCTTTTATATAGTAGATTGCCCATCTCTGCCAGTGGATATAGGTTAATTGACCGAACCACATTAAATATTTTTGTGTCTCTTTTGGTTTATTTCTCTTTTATTGTCTGATTTATCGTCGTTCAAGGTTTGCTTTACTAGATTCTTTATGACACCTAATTATTTCGGTCCTAACAGTTTCGGCATATTCTAAACTAAGTTGTAGCCGCTAAAATGTTTCTTGGGCACCTCTTGTGTGATCGCAGCCTTAGTGAAATAGCTCAATGACACTTCCAAATAAGAAGTTTTGTTATCTACTTCTAAAAGTAACACTAGCAATGATCAACTAAGGAAATGATATTAGAAAACAAGTAATTATTTTTGTTGTTTTTATCAAATGGGTAAAAGGCTTAGGGGTGTAACCTTCACCTAGGTGTTAGCCTAATGGGTAAATTACTTTAATATTTGTTTTAGTGATCAGGGTGTATTATAACTCTTAACTCTAAATTACCCACTCAATACCTCTCAGTTATAGAGTGATTTTGCCCAAATTGACTTTCTCAAGTCCAATTAGGTATCTATTCAAATAGTTGATATGAGCTCAAATCGAGTTTTCCCTATATCTAGTTTAAACCTTTTAATTAGGCTAGCCAAAATCTTAACTAGCTCAATTTCTTGTTAGCCAAGTTTTTCTAGACTAAGTCTCTCTTTCTCAAGTAAGAACCAAGTCAAATAGGTTTGAATCAATGTTTGCAACTATTAATTCTAGAAATAATGCATGAGCAGGGATAAATAATAAACACTCAATCATAAACAAGCATTAGATTAATTACCCATAAGGTTTATACACTAGGGTTGGGTCACAACCCTAGAGAAAATCTAGCTACTCATAATAAAAATTGAATAAAATAAAGAAGAAGAACTAAATAAAGCCTAATACAAAATTAAATTGATAAAACTAATATTTCTTCACCCAAATGTTCACAAATTACCCAAAGTAGTAAAGTATAATGGCTATAACACTAAAAGCTATCAAACTTGTCCTAAAAAGTATTTTTCGTCTATTTATAGTGGCCCAAAATTTTCAAACAAAAATGCCCTGCGGGAGGTTCTGCGGCCGCACAATTCCATGTGCAGTCCGCACTTTCTTGGCTCTGCAGGTGGAGGATTTCTGTATCCGCACAATTTAGTCTGTGGCTGCACTTTTCCTTCTGCGGCTGCACTTTTGGCAAGGCTTCACACTTGGTCATTTTATACACTCTCTGAACTTTTTGAATTCTTGTCAGTGCAACCATGTTTTGCGGCCACACAAATTATGTGTGGTCCGCACTTTTCTAATCATCCTTTGAGCTTCAGCACCAGATCTGCGGACGCGGAGGTAATTCTGGGGTCCGCACTTTCTTCTGCGGCCGCAGAACTCCTTCAGTGGACCGCACTTTTCACCTGCTGCACTCCTTCTTGCTTTATGAGCTGGAACACTCCTTTTTGAGTTAGATTTCTTCGTTGAGGTCCAATTCTCCAACATTCCTATAATTTGTAAAATTTCATTAGATTTGGCAATAAAAATCAACACTTTCGGACTAAAACTAAAGCAAGAAGGTACTAATAAGTGATTAAAATTTATACTTATCAACTTCTCCAAACTTAAGTCTTTGCTTGTCCTCAAGCAAATAGATTAGTTCCCACGTGCTCAAAGTGAAAGGTCATTTCAAAGAGTCGATTATAAACCATTCATACTCAGTTGGGACCAACAATCACCCACAATACTCATGCATTTCAACAAGGTGACAAATAACATATTATGCACATATAGCTCTAATGTGACATTTGAGCTTCAAGAATTGAATTCACTCATCAAGGACTCTTGCTCTATCATGTAGATCATGGTGGACTCTAAACTATTCTTCCTCTACCTTCCATTTGCCAAGCTCACTTCAAAAGTTAGCACTTAATTTTTAGATCAATGAAGAATCACTCTTCTCTCACAAAAGAATGTCACAAGTAAGGCTTCAAGTACCATAAGCTTTCCCCTTATGTAAATCACCACTAATGTAAGCTTACTCGGTTCAAAATAAAGTAGGACTTCTTTCGGATTGTAATGAAGGCTTTTGGATTGGGATAGGATATCATATGGGATAAGTGGTTACGCCCTTCCTTAAGCACTCCATATTTTTATTGCTTGGATCACATTTACCAACTCTTAGAGGCATTTCCCTTTTTTGGGAGGGCTAGAGAGACTTGACATCACTCTTTCTTGTTCATTTCAGTCTTTTTCTCCCTTGACGTTCATACTAGAGATGGTTGCCTCATTTTGATTTCATCAACCTTCCTTTTTATTCTCCTTTAAGCATTTTCTTTTTGTTTTTTTCTTTTATTGCCTTCTCTTTTCATAGAGATCGTTTCTTTTCTCTTTTTGGTGCCTTGATACCTCTTTCAAATTCCTCAACTCTCCCTCCAAACTTATGCCTTAAGCCACTTATTTCATAAGAGTGTTAAGGAAGGTCCGAGTGCCAAGAGAGGATTACAACAAAATGGGTAAATGCTTGTAGCGTGATTACCAATTAAGAAAGGCTAAACGCTCGAAGGGGGTTGACTAGGGATAACAAGTATTGGTTGGCAATAGAAAGCTCAAACGGACCAAGGAAAGCCTACAATTATCTTCTAAACCAAGCAAACTTAGGATTTCGTCTTGAAGTACATTCGAAGCAAGTTCTAGACCATTCACACAAATACTTAGACTAGCAATGAAAAATCACCTCACCCCTCATGCAACTAGACCGTAAAAGATAACTATGGTCTAATTAACCACTCAATGATTATCAAAGTTAACTTAAGAGTCTCAAAGTCACTAACTAGAGCTATTTTCTTTCAAAACCCTTGTTTTAAACCATAAGCACATAGTTACGTGTGTCGGTGCTAAATGAAGCATGAAAAACTCTTTTTAGAGAATGACTTGATTAGGGCTTTTATTCATTACTACTACTATTATTATTACCTAAACACAAAAAAGGATTCATTCCCTTAAGAAAATTGTCACATCATCCATCCTCGGGAAGAGTCACCTGGTTCCCACAACAGACCACTTTTAGAAAGAACCGTGGCATTAAGAAAAACAAAGGTTTATTATCTATACTACTACGAAAAACATGAAAATTACTAACATAAAAAGAAGCTACTAACAAAACAAAAATCAAAGTAAATAATTAAAAAAGCTAATGAAAGCAATAACTAACTAAAGATAGATAAACTAAAAAGAAATAGAATTATCGAGTTATTACAGTCCAAATTAATCCAGATGTGTCAAATGTATCAAATAAACTCCACCCCTCCCCCCGAATAAAAGTAAGCATTGTCCCTAATGCTTAACAAAATAAGATCGAAAGGAGAAAGGGTGAAGGAACTCCCTAAGTATCCTTGGACATCTCAGTGTCCCCAGTAACATCAAATCCTATTAGCTCAGACAACTGTATATCATCATCATTATATCTGGGAGTGGCGGGAATGGCAAACATCGCACGCACTATGTCAGCAGTGTCGGCAGCAAGGCATAGCTCATCAGACTGGTCAGCTGGTGCAACCTATGCAGATAGAACTGGGGCGGACTGGTCTGGGTCAAGCAGCATATCAAATGGTAAATTCCTAGCTGTAGCTAGCCGGTTCACCTCTTTCCTAAGCTTGTCCACTGACTTTTTACTGGCTTGGGACTTTCTCATCTTCTTCACTTCTTTGATCAAGTCCTCAATAACTAAACTATGTTGTACCAGAGTGTCCATGATCAACTTCTGGTTGTCCAGAATCTTGCGCAGCTTCTCATCAAGCTCAGTAGAATTCGGCGATGTCTGTGTGGATGACTGCCCTGCAACAGTACTAGATATCTCAGACAACTTTGAAGTAGCTGCATGCATCTAGTTATTGAGACTTGCCAATATCTGGGAGACTCGCAAAGCAGAAAGTGGGCTGTAGGCATGGGTACCGGCCTCAGAATTGGAGTAGGGACTACCCTAGGAGTTGTGATAGGAGCTGAAGATGGTGGCGGAGGCATAGTTGTTGCACTAGTAGAGGGCTCAGCTGATATAGATGGAATATCAGTTGTGTCAGAAACTACCACTATCAGCTCATCAGACTGACCTGTAGTAGTAGAAGGTTGAGCACTCTTCTTCTAGTTGGTTGGATCCTGCAGCGAATACCACTCTAACGGCTTCTTTGGCTTCATCTTTGTATCAAATAGCTTTGGCTCTACCTTTGCATAAGTGAGGTACTCTGTGATAGTGCTGGGGTAGGGGTAAGCCGTGTTAGTCTGCTGCACTACCAAAGAGATATTAGCCGACATCAGGGCACCCACATTGATTGGGTACCCAACCATGATAGAAGCCACTAGAACTGCACGTGGAACAGGCAAGTTGTTCTCATTTAGGCATGGGTCAAGCCTGCTACACACAAAGGTCTAACAACCTTTTGCCTCAAAGCTCAATGTACTCCGCTTAATGGGTACCCCAGCTGTGATTCATGGTAGAGGTGGTTCCGGTGCTAAGATCTCAGCAAGCCACGGTCATGCCTCTTCTTTCAAGGCCAACTTCTCTAGGTACTCCTTCGGCTCCAAGTCCTCAAAACCCAAGTACGCGTTCAGCGTGTGCTGATCAAATTTCACCTTAAGGTTGCGTACTTTGGTCACCTTTTCCCCCTTGCGATTGTGTGAAATGTTGGCATAGAAATTGCAGACAAGGTCATCCTTGACATCTATGACCTTCTCAGTAAACAAAATCTATCCTGTTCTCGATCTGAACTGCCTCAACAATGTAGGGTTGTATATATCAAGATCCCTCAATAGGAGCTGCCTCTCATGTGTTGATGATCTCACCAGCCACCATATTCAAAGGTCAGTGAAAGGAGACAAACTCACAAATCTGTCTTACCATGCTTCCTTCTTCTTTGTCTGCTAAACCTTAGTGGATGTACCTTCTCCCCCTTTTCCATTATCTGGAACATCCTGAAATTCCTGTGCACCAGACTCTGGAGCAGCTAGCTCGAAAGCCTGGCTAGAACTATTCGAACCCTCAGAAGTGTTGTGAGATAATGAAGCCACATCCAGGGTCTCAGATCGCCCCTGTGTCCTGGACTGTGCAGCTGTCTGCTCCTCCGTAATAGACACGGAGTTGCCCTCGGAAGCTTCCCTAGACGGGGCATAAGAACTAGACTCGAAGAGGTCTGCACCCCTCCCTCTCCCTGTTGTGGTCTTCTTCTGAATAGTTTTGGGCACACTAAGGGGCAAGGCACCTCTGCCTTAACCCTTAGAAGACTCTCCTCTAGCCTTGGCAGTTTTGCCATGGCCACGTGATCGAACCATTGTCTGTATCAAAACAAAGAGGATTGTTAGTTGCACATCATCATTCAACACAACTAGGACTTATGTAAGCAAGAGATAACAGTGTGGACACAGTAGGGTTTCATCAGAATGTCATTCTTGCAAAATATGGGATCTGCAGTCCATACTTTTTTGATGTGTGGCCTTAGAATGGGAGTGCGGCCGCACTTCTGACAGGAAAATTCAGAGGCTTAGTTACCTCTTCTCTGAAGACAGTGCGATGGCAAAGTGTGGCCGAAGAATTCATCTGCGGTCCGCGGAATCTTTAGTATGGTCCGCACATCTATTTTCTCAAGAGACAAGTCTCTGATAGACAGTGCAGACCTAAGTGCGATCATTCTAAGAATTCTGCGGTCCACACAATTAAAAGTGCGGCCGTGGAAGCACTTGCCTTCACCAGTTGCCTAGAACAACCAAACTGCAGACAGCACAAATTTAAGTGCGACCGCAGATTCCAAAATTAACGAAAAGTTAGTCTTTTTTTACTTAGATTTTGCAATTGCCTGTATAAATCAGTATGGCAACATGGTATACGCATCAAATCTAACTAACACAACCCATTTTAGCATGTATTAATGATTACCAGTATAGATCTACCCCCACATGGATACATGGATGAACTCTAATAACAGATGTCCTAAAAAGAAGCTAAAATTTTAAAAATTAAACTAACATAAAAGATTAACATGAAGTGAAGCACACCAGATGAAGTGAGTGCACTAGGTGTGTGAGCACAGATAGATGTGTGTGGTTGACTGTGAAAATATCTTAGTAAGGCTTGTAGAGCAACAGTGATTAAATGGTGGGTGAAAATTGCAAAATGAAGGAAAAACTTCTATTATACTCAAGCGTTTTGAAAGAGAAAAAAGCTGAGTGCGGCCGCACAATTCCAAGTGCGGTCCACACTCCTTCACCTGGGAAGCAGTGCTCTGTATCACTTGTGCGGTCTACACAATTTTAAGTGTGGCCGCACAATATCACTTGCGGTCGCAGAATAGCCCAGCAATGACATGCTCAAACTTCAGAGAGTGTGCAATTTAGCACTTTGTCGAGCTTCCAGAAGTGCGGTCCGCATGTGAAATGTGTGGCCTTACAAGCTCTTCTATTATGGCACAATTAATTCTGCGGCCACACAATTAGAATGTGTCTTTCGCATTTCCTTCAACACAGCCATTTTTTGTCCACCCTTCTTGTATGTAACACTCAACCCTGTAGCATACTTCAAATCAAGTTAGAAACAACAAATAACACCTAACTACAAAATAAAAAGGTAAAGAACTTAGGTTGCCTCCCAAGAAGCGCCTGATTTAATATTGTGGTACGACAAAATGTCAAAGCATCTTCAAGTGAAGTAAATGACTGCCACCACGCGGCTATATCCAACCTTGCCCAAGTAGTGCTTCACCCGGTGACTATTGACTCAGAATACTTCATTGTTTTTGTTCTTCAAATCCATTGCACCGAAAGGTGTCACACCAACGATTTCAAACGGGCCACTCCACTTGCATTTTAGCTTCCCGGAAAACATCCTCAACCTTGAGTTAAACAACAATACAAGATCACCCACCTTGAACTCTTTGTTCCAAATGTATTTTTCATAAAGATATTTCATCTTTTCTTTGTACAAAGACGAACTCTCATATGGATGGTACTGGAACTCATCCAATTTATTTAAGTGTGCAACCCGCAAGTTAGCGGCTACATCCCATAAAGATTCAATTTCTTTAAATCACACATTGCCCTGTGCTCTAGTTCCACCAGAAGATGACAAGCTTTCCCTAACACTAACTGGCATGGAGACATTCCTATAGGTGTTTTGTAAGCCGTCTGATAAGACCATAATGCATTATCAAGCTTCTTGGACCAATCCGTCTGATTAGCATTCACTGTTTTAGACAAGATACTCTTTATCTCCTGGTTGGAGACTTCCACTTGACCACTAGCTTGTGGATGATAGGGATTTGTGACCTTGTGAGTAACACCATACTTGCTAAGAAAAGTGTCAAAAACCTTGTTGCAAAAGTGTGACCCCCCATCGCTTATGATTGCATGTGAAGTACCAAATCTTGTAAAAATATTCTTCTTCAAGAAAGCCACTACACTTCTCGCCTCATTATTGGGAAAGGTGACGGCCTCAACCTATTTGGACACATAATCCACCACGACCAAGATGTAAGTGTTTCCATAAAAACTCACAAAAGGACCCATAAATTCAATGCCCCAAATACTGAAAATATCAATCTCCAAAATGGTTGTGAGAGGCATCTCATTTTTCTTTGAAATTTTACCGGCCCGTTGACATTCAGCACATCTTTTAACTAAGTCACTTGCATCCTTGTAAAGAGTAGGCCAATAGAAACCACAACTAAGAACCTTGGCCGTCGTTCTTGCTCCACCATGATGACCACCATATGACAAAAAATGACAAGCACCAAGAATATCGCCTTGCTCTTCTTCCGACATACACTTTCTAATCACCCCATCCGTACAAATCCGAAAAAGATATGGTTCATCCCAATAATAATTTTGACAGTCTCTTTTGAGCTTCTTCCTTTGGTTGGAAGAGAACTCATTCGGAATGATTCCACTCACAAGAAAATTTGCCAAGTCCGCAAACCATGGCACCTCTTTTATTGAAATTGCCAAAAATTGCTTATCGGGGAAGGAGTCATTGATTTCAAGGCCATCATGTGGCCTCCCCTCCTCCTCCAAATGAGACAAGTGTTCCGCCACTTGGTTTTGACTACCTTTCCTATCTTGATATCAATATCAAATTCTTACAACAAGAGTACCCATCTCATCAACCGTGCATTAGAATCCTTTTTGCTCATAAGATAGCGAAGCGCCGCATGATTTGTGTGGACACTAACCTTTGCACCCATCAAGTACGGGCGAAACTTCTCTATTGCAAACACAATAGAAATGAGCTCTTTCTCCATAATGGTATAATTGTCTTGGGAACTATTCATGATCTTACTAGCATAGTAAATCGGTTGTTAATACGTTGCCCCAAAATTGCCCAAACCGCTACATCACTTGGAGCGATAATGATAGCAGTAGTTGTCAACTTGAGCTTCAATAGTTCAAAAGATCTCATACAATCATCATTGAAATGGAACTTGGCATTCTTCTCAAGGAGCTTGCACAATGAATTCACCACTTTAGAGAAATCTTTGATAAAGCGCCGGTAGAAACCCGCATGGCCTAGGAAACTCCGCACACCCTTCACCGAAGTTCGTGGTAGAATCTTAGAAATCACCTCAATCTCCACCTTGTCTACTTTAATTCCATTCCTTGAGATTTTATGGACAAGGACAATGCCTTCTTCAACCATGAAATGGCATTTCTCCCAATTGAGCACCAAGTTGGTCTCTTCACATCTAGCCAATACTTTGTCAAAATTTGCAACACAATCATCAAAAGAATCCCCAACCACCAAGAAGTCCTCCATGAAAACTTCAAGGTAGTCCTCCACCATGTTCATGAAGATAGCCATCATACACCGTTGAAAAGTCATCGGTGCATTGCACAAACCAAACAACATCATCTTGAAAGCAAAAGTACCACAGGAACATGTAAAGGTTGTTTTATCTTGATCTTCCGGAGCAATAAGAATTTAGTTGTAGCTCGAGTACCCATCAAGAAAATAATAAAAAGCTCGGCCGGCCAATATATCTAGCATTTGATCTAAGAAAGGAAGTAGAACGTGATCCTTCCTTGTAACTTTGTTGAGGTTTCGATAATCCATACAAACCCTCCAATCGGTCACCATTCTAGTAGGAATCAACTCATTCTTGTCATTGGTAACCACCGTCATGCCCTCTTCTTTGGGACACATTGAACCGGAGAGGTCCATGAACTATCGGAGATGGGATAGACAACCCCAACATCCAACCACTTGATAATCTCCTTCTTGATAACTTCTTGCATTGCCTCATTGAGTCTTCTTTGATGTTCAATGGACATTATAGCACCATCCTCCAACTTGATCTCATTTGTGCAAAAGGCGGGTCTTATACCACGAATGTCCGCCAAAGTCCACCCAGCCTTCTTCCTCTTTTGTAACACCGCCAATGTGGAATCAACCTGCACGTTAGTCAAATAGGAGGAGAGAATAACCAGTAAAGTATAAAAAATGCCAAGAAATTCATACCGAAGGTATGGAGGCAATGGCTTTAACTCCAAAGTAGGTGGCTCTTCAATAGAAGGCTTTGTAGGAGGAGTTTTCTTATTCTCGAGATCCAAAAATAATTTCCGGGGTGCATAGTTGTACGACCCCATTCCTTGAAACGAATTCACATATTCTATGAAACCATCCATCTCATCCTCATCAAAATTGAGCAAAATGGCTTCCAACATATCACCAGCGTTGATTGTATCACTTGTATCATCAACAATAACATCGGTTACCAAATCCACAAAAGAACACACCTCATTGCTATTTGGATGCCACATAGACTTACACACATGGAATACCAATTGTTCATCACCAATTCGAAAAGTGAGTTATCCGGCTTCCACGTCACAAAGAGCCTTATCCGTAGCAAGGAAAGGTCTCCCAAAAATGATAGGCACTTCATAATCAACTTCACAATCTAGAATAACAAAGTCCGCTGGAAGAATGAACTTATCAACCCAAACCAAAATATCTTCAATCACATCTAACGGTCTCTTCATGGTATAATCGACCATTTGCAACCTCATAGAAGTGGGTCTTAATTGCCCAATTCCCAAATTTTTAAAAACCGAATATGGCATCAAATTGATACTTGCCCCAAGATCATAAAGAGCTTTAGCAAACTCTGCACTCCCAATTGTACAAGGAATCATGAAAGCACCGGGATCCTCACTTAGGAGCCATGGAATGAACAATTACACTTACTTGATGAGTGACCTTGATAGTTTTAAAATTCATTGACCGCTTCTTAGTCACAAGATATTTCATAAACTTTGCATAACCGGGCATTTGTTCCAAAACTTCTACCAATGGCACATTGATTGAAATACTCTTCATCATTTGAATGAACTTCTTGAATTGATTCTAACCATTTTGCTTGAAAAGTCTTTGAGGGTAGGGAGGTGGAGGCTTAGGCAATGGTGCCCTAGCCTGTTGCACTACCGGTTCCGGTAGGTCAATTATGTGCCATAGACGGGTTCACCTCCTCTTGAGTCTCGTCAATACTATCATCAATATCAATCCGAATCTCATAATTTTCTTGGACAACATTGTTTGTGATCTCTTCTTCTTGTACACTTGGTCATCATCTACAAGTCACCTTTTATTTGAGGTGGGTGAATTATTGCCTCTTTCACTTCTTATGATAACCGCCATAGCATGCCCCATATTGTTACCACCCTTTGGGTTCACCACCGTGTCACTTGGTAGTGCTCCTTTAGGACGAGAATTTAGAGCTTGAGAGAATTGCCCCATTTGAACTTCTATATTACGGATTGATGTGTTGTGTGAGGCAAGTTGGGCATCCGAATTGGCATTCTAGTCTATCATTTGCTTAAACATATTCTTAATATGACCCATCTCATTGTTTGAAGAACTTGAACCATGGGAAGGATAAGGAGGTGGGTTGCTCGGTTGTTGATACAATAGGGGCCTTTGAATATCCGACCCCCGGTTGCCTTGATGGTTTCCCCAACCACCTTGATTGTTGTTATTATGCTAATTTCCTTGATTGTTAGAACTCCAATTGCCTTGGTATTTTGTGGCCATTGTTGTTGATTTGAGCCTTGGAAGTTTTTTTTTGTCCTTGAAAATTGTTCACATATTGAACTTCCTCTTCTGGATCATGATAAGAATCATCTTGATCAAAACCACTATCATCTTGCACATAATTATCCACTCGGGTTTACATTGGTGGACCATTGGTCCTCTTCTTGTTCACCAAAATATTAATTCCTTCCATAGTATGAACTTGCATAGGAGCTTGCACTTGAGTAAGTTTGGCCTTTTCTAGTTGAGTCATGATTGTTATAAATTAGCCAATGGCTTTCCCATAGTCTTGCAACTCTTTGTGGAGGATGTATCATGTTGGGATCACCTTGTGGAACATTAGCTCGGGATTGCCAAGCCGATAACGTTTCCAATATCTCATCAAGAATTTCACATGCCTCCACATACGTTATTGTCATAAAGTTGCAACCGACCAATTGATTGACCACACATTGGTTCATAGTATTGATACCACGGTAGAAAGTTTGTTGAACCATGTTGTTGGTATTATCATTATTTGGGCACTCTTTCACCATTGTTCGATATCTCTCCCAAATTTCATGCAAGGGTTCATTAGGCTCTTGCTTGAACGCCAACATTTCATTCCGAAGAGTAGCCATGTGCCCGGGGGGAGAAGAACTTAGCAATAAAATTCGCCACCAACTCATCCCAAGTATGTATTGAATGGTTCGGCAAACGTTCCAACCAATCTAAAGCTTTACCCCATAGAGAGAAGGAAAAAAACCTTAGTCTCAAAGCATCCTCAGATATATTAGTTTGTTTTCTCCCCCAACATGTATCCACAAAGCCTTTTAAATGTTTATACGCATTTTGACTTGGCGCACCGGTGAAAAAACCTCGTTGCTCAAGCAAAGTGAGCATAACATTAGTAATTTGAAAGTTGTCCGCCCTAATATGAGAAGGGACTATTGCACTAGAATAACCTTTGTTGGGCAATATCCGGCATTGTGCCGCTCGTGGTTAAGGTGGTGGAGGTGGCGGTGGTACGATAACGTTGTCTTGTGGCACCCGGCCTAGCCGATTAGGTTGTGACACTTGAGGTACCTCATCGAGTTGTTCCTCCTCACCGTCCAAGTTCCTAATGGCATGTTTTAGAGCTCATTATTCGCCATGTTTGTACCTATGATTTCTTCAACAAGTTAGTAACAAGGAAGGGAAAGAAGATATTTCAAAAACACACTCAAATATATAGCTAACACCATTAAAACACCCCGGCAAAGGTGAAAAAAATTGATCCACGCCCAATCCACACTCAATAATGAGTGGAAACGGTTGTTGAAAAAATAGTACCCAACAAGAGTCGGGGTCGATATCCACTAGGAGTTAAATATGGGTGTTAGGGTGTACATATGATGAGCTTAGATGAAATAGATCAATTACACTTTCAAATAAGAGGGTTTTGTTATCTACTTCTAAAAGTAACACTAGCAATAATCAACTAAGGAAAGGAGATTAGAAAAAGAATAATTGTTTTTGTTATTTTTTTTAAATGGGTAAAAGGCCTAGGGATGTAGCCTTCACCTAAGTGTTAGCCTAATGGATAAATTACGTTAATGTTTATTTTAGTGATCGGGATATATTATAACTCTCAACTCTAAATTACTCACTCAATACATCTCGGTTATAGAGTGATTTTGATCAAATTGGCTTTCTCAAGCCCAATTGGGTATCAATTCAAATAGTTGATATGAGCACAACTCGGATTTTCCCTATCTCTAGTTTAAACTCTTTAATTAGGCTAGCCAAACCTTAACTAGCCCAATTTCTTATTAGCTAAGTTTTCCTTGACTAAATCCATCTTTTTCAAGTAAGAACCAAGTAAAAGAGGCAAGAATCAATGTTTGCAACCATTAATTCTAGAATTAATGCATGAACAAGGCTAAATAATAAATACCCAATCATAAAAAAAGTATTAGATTAATTACCCATAAGGTTTACACACTAGGGTTTGGTCACAAACCTAGAGAAAATCTAACTACTCATAATAGAAATTGAAAAAAAGAAAGAAGAAGAACTAATTAAAGCCATAATAAAAAATTAAATTGATAAATTAATATTTCTTCGCCCAAAACGGTCACAAATAACCCAAAGTAGTAAAGTATAACGGCTACAACACTAAAAACTATCAAACATGCCCTAAAAAGGTATTTTCCGTCTATTTATAGTGGCCCAAATTTTACTGACAATAATGCCCTTCGGAAGGTTCTATGGCTGCACAATTTCATGTGCGGTCTGGACTTTCTTGGCTCAGGTGGAGGATTTTTGCATCCGCACCAATTTAGTCTCCGCCTGCACTTAGCTTCTACGGCTGCACTTTTTCATTTGCGGCTGCACTTTTGGCAAGGCTTCACACTTGGTCGTTTTTCACACTCTCTGAACTTTTTGAATTCTTGTCAGTGCGACCATATTTTGCGGTCGAATAAATTGTGTGTGATCTGCACTTTTCCAATCATCCTCTAAGCTTCAGCACCAGATTTGCGGTCGCAAAATTCCTTACGCGGATTGCACTTTTGGCATGCTGCACTCCTTCTTGCTTTATGAGCCGTAATACTCCTTTTTTAGTTAAATTTCTTCGTTGAGGTTCAATTCTCCAACATTCCTGCAATTTACACAATTTCATTAGTTTTGGAAACGAAAATCAAAACTTTCGGACTAAAACTAAAGCAAGAAAATACTAATAAGTGGTTAAAATCCACACTTATCACGCAACCGCATAGGGTTAGGAGCTAGTTCTTCATAGCATTCGTGTGGCTATGTCATGATTGCGCTTAAGGACTGTGTCTGGTATAAATAAGCTGATTCCGGGATCTATTTCATTCTACCACCATTTGTTAATATTTCGAGCTCGATTTTGGGGATTTGAGCTAGAATTTTAACAATCAATATGAAGTAATGTTCTAAATCATATTATGAGATTATATCATGATCAGCCATTAACACCCAAACATGGATTTTACTTGTTGGATTTGTGAATTTTAAGTTTAAGACCTAAAATCACTATTTTGTTGATTGAACACCAAAATAGACTCCAAATGAAAATTTAAGTATATATTTGGACTCGTGAAGTTATGGATATCTCGGATTTAACTTTTATCTAGGTTTAACCTATGGGCTCATGGTTGATGTTGACATTAACTGAGACCTTAATTATGGAATCGAGTCCAATGACTTTGTTTGATATTGTTGAGTATTATTTTGAATAGATCGTGAGGAAAGACCATTCTTGAAGTTGAACTTGGATCGATATGATTTAAGACTTTGACCTGAATGAGTAAATCTTTTCAAATTAAAACTATTTTACAGATACTACGTATATAAGGGTACCTTATATATGAGGTGACGAGTATATATGTGAATGTAGGGGTTACATAATGGGGTATATTGTTGCTACTTGTTGCATAACTTGCTACTTCCCATGACATGACTATTTATACATTGTTCCCATGCTAGCATAGTATTATAGTTTGTCGCATGTTAGACTAACATTATAGATTACTTGTATATTGGATTATATGGTTTGATTGATGTAGTCATGCATAGTACATATGTATCCTCATCTACATATGTACATATTTCACATTTAAATATGATGTTGGCACATGAGCTATCCATGAGGATTTATAGTGGACGTAAACCTCCATATATGACATGCAAATTTTTATCCATATTCATCATGAGTCGCTTGTCTTGTTCTTTCTTGATGGAGTGTACACATGAATCATGATTAAGACACTGAAAATATCTATTTATGGTTAAAATTTGAATTTTTATCATGAATACTCATTCTTGAGACTTGTTGTTGCAATTCATAATAAATGATGGACTTGTACATACTTGTTTATGTTGTTTTTGTAATTTATTATTATTATTGTTGGATATAAACTCCACAAGTTTATAAAGTAAGTATTTTCGATACAACTCTAGCCATTACCTTGTTGGGAATAGCCAATGATACTTACTAATTAGTACTTTTCGCACTCATGTTATACTTCTGTATTTTATGCACAGACACAGTGTAGACAGAATATAAAAGAGGACCACAGACCTGTGTAAACACCTCAACGAACTCATGTGGACACTCTTCAGCCCGAGGACAATCTCTCAAATACACATGTTGATGTTGTTGACCCGTTTTTCTTTTCTTTGCTGATTCTTCTCAATAAAATTTTTCATATTGCACTAAGTTACTTACGGATGTATGCGTGCGGCCCCAAAAACTTTTCGCTATGTATTACGTATTAGTTCATGCTCTATGTTGGATACAAGGGTGTTCAATCAAAGGTGTATAACTCCCAAATCTTATATTTAGAAGATTGTATGGACGTTTAAAAGAGCGGAGAGGTAGTTGGGATCAAAATGAAGATGTTTAAGGGAAGAAAGCAATAATAATTATACAAAATCCAACTTCAAATGAGCACAACTCCCAAGATATAAGAATTTATGTGGTGATCACCTATCAAATTAAAAAATTTTCAAATTTAATTTTTAATTTCAAACTTTTTATCATTTGGATATTCCTACAAAAAGGTACGAGTATTTTGCTGAAGGATAGTGGAATATTTGCACAGCTACGTGAACCACGCAGGCTGACCAGCGTGGCCACTTCCAGAAAATAGGCCAAGAGGATGAGGGAAAAGGGGAGACCTGCATGGCCAACACATAGGCCCCGCATGGACCCCACAGCCTACTTGGCCCACGTAGCTATCCACGCAGCTCCAATCTTTATAAAGGGACTGAGAAATAAAAAATAGCTTCATTCTTCAAAGATAAGATCTTCGCTCTTAACCCCAATAAAAATTACTTCTTGGAATCATTAGATTTTCAATAAAAATTCAAGAACAAGATCTTCATTCCAAGCCTAAGATTTTGCAATCAAGGTAGAATCCACCGCCTGCTATTAAATATAGTTATTAGAGAAGATTATAGTTGATAATCGTTATAGAGAACTGCTACAAAATCTAGATTAGCTATAAGCCCTAAAATTGAGAGGAATGAAACCTAAGGTTACTAAAATTGAAAATTCTGAGCTTTTAGAATTAATTCTTGAATTAACTATGTAGAGGTTGATTTATGAATTGAAACCTTTGGATTGGAGATGCGAAAGTATTCCATAGGAAGAAATCAAGGTTCGTTGAGACTTGTTCTTACTAATATTATTTTCTTACCAAGTCATGTCATCTAAATATTTAATAGAAATGTTTAGAACGTTAAGATGAATTTAATTGGAGCAGGTGGACTCATATTATCCATGATAAAATTTTGTTATAATTTAATGATTAAATTGTGTTATATGAGTATTTCCCCTAAAAGATTAAAAATTATTACATGATTCTATACGCTTAGATTCATTATTGCTAGAAAGAAAGTTTTAGACAAAGAAATATTATGTTCATACGTACATTGTATTTTGAATATTAGAAGGACTTGCAAATTAATTGTTTTCTTTTTAAAGACTAAAACTTGATCGAAAGTATCATCAAAAGCATTCAAGAACAGAATTAGACTTTAGTATCACAGAAAGAATATTCAGAAAAACTTGAGATGCATCGCATAGTAGAATATAAAAAAGTAGATGGTTTGCTCGGTCAAATTAAGGAATCGAGCGTCGATTATGACTCGGTCAGAAATCGAGTCATGGTATATCGATCCTAGCACTAGCGAGCACGTGATTGAGCAGACCAAGATCTATTTTAGTTCCACTAGTGTGTTGCCAGCCTAGTTTGTGGTTGCTTATGACTTCTATCCCAATTTATTGTTATTCATACTCTTGTATATTATTTTTAGACAATATTGTATCTTTTATTCTTAGTTGCTCATGAATTACAACACTCGCACTTGAGTTTCTCTAGCCTTTTGTTGTATCAGATTTTATATCTATGTTATTTTTCCTATGCTAGACTTTTTATCTATTTTTGAGGACGTATGTATTGATTATAATGTGTTGATTAACATGGGTGTTGTTGGGTGCCATTACGACATAAGCAAATTGGATTGTGACAAAGAGATATTAGAGCCTAGGTTTCAGAAGTTTTATGAGTCACGAGCAATATCTAGTAGAGTCTTGTTGATCGTACAAAAATATTTGTACTTATCATTGAGAGGCTATACGAAATTTAGAAAATTTTCCTTTTTTTACTTATCGTGCGGTACTTGTTTCAGCTTATAGTCTATATTTTTTTCTCTCATAGATGATGAGGACACATTTATGGATCTTTGGTGAGTAAGAGGTAGTGCCTAATGTTGGAGTTACTGCCAAGAGTAGAGGCAGGCCTAGAGGACGGGCTGTGGCACAAGCCAGGGCTCCTATAGTGACACGAGCAAGAGCTAGAGCACCTTCTGCTACTGGTGGTCGTGGTAAAAATGCTTAGTTGATTCTCCTGCAGCTCTAGTAGTTCCAGGTTCCTACTCAGATTCCAAAGATCTTTATTGTGACACATATGATTTAGAAGACTATGATTCATTACTGGATTGGTGGAGAGTATGGAAACAGGGGCTATATCTATGGATCCAGTGACTTCTCAGGCTCAGGCAGTAGGGGGAGCACACGTTCCGCTGTAGCGGGATGCACTTATATTTCAATCTCTAGCGGTTCAGCCTGTTGTAATATCGTAACATGTTATTACACTGCAACCTGCTGTTCAGCTAATAATTCATTCAATTATGACTATTGATGAGCGGTAAAGGATTGAACATGTTTCATGATAGAAACTTAGGGTCCACCAAACTGTATAGAAAAAATGGTTCTCTATCAATTCCCACAAACACACACAATCAGAGATAAGTAAATGACACAACAGAGTTTTACGTGAAAAACTCTCATCAAACGGGATTAAAAATCACGACCTACACTCGTAGGATTTCAACTGCACTACTGAGAAAACTTCTGATTACAAACTATCGTAAACTAGGAATTAAACTCTTAATCCCTCACTCACTTGTAATAACTCTATTACAAGCCTATTTGAAATAACTCTTATTACAAAGCTCACAACTCGACTTATTCTAGTCAAGACATAAACACAAGGTTTATGGCTTTACAAATGGTTTCCTACACAATGATTCTAGCTAAGCTAAGTAGGAATTACAAATAGATCACTCTAACAAATGTACAACACAACTAAGGACATATGGTAACACAGTGCTAGAAACTGGTCCTTTGTTCTGTTGTTCTTCGTTGTTGAAGCCTTGAAGTCACTTGCAAGATGGCAGCACACTTGAGAGAAAAGTCTTTTTGATTTTCGGATGTTCAAGTGTGTATTTTTCCCTTGCTTCATGTTGACAATATATAAGTGATGTCACTTGGATAATGCAAGCAATTATCCGGTACAACGCATGCTCCATAAAGTGACTGCTGCACTATTTGCATTGTGCGTGTGTGCAGAGAAAATAATGCAGCGACTTTACAGCTGTGGGGAGTTGATTAGTATTGTCAGCAAGGGAACTGATATCCATCTGTTCCATATATCGTCTCTTTGACTCTAGTTGTTGGAACTTGTGCCGGACTTGAGATATGTTGTTCTTGAGCACTTTGAGGATGTGTAACATGTTCCCGGTCTGCTTTTTATCATAAAATTTGTTAGATCATCAAAATACAAAAAGGCATATAACTTATCAATTTTTCCCTTTTTGATGATGACAAACTTATAATTGAAGTTCCCCCTGAGAACCAAATCTTCATACAATATTTCCTGTAATAAGACTCTTATTCCCCTTGAGAACATGTTCCCCCTTTCAATTTGCTTCCCCCTTTTGGTATCATAAAAAGATTATACATAAGTAATAAGCAAAAAGAAAGTCTAGCAAAGTTAACTCATGCCACATGTGTGCACACAACATGACTAAAAATAGAGCGTAAGAGTGTAACATGCATTGCAAAAGACAAGATGCTCATTAATTTAAAAGAGAAGAGAACAGATATAGTAGTACCATTGTTACACAATCATTCACAAAAAGAATACAACTTAAAAGTACCATCCATAGAAACAACAAAACAAAAGACTAAGGTAGGACAGACATCATTCAACTGGACACTGGGAAGGAAACTGTTTTAAGGAGCACTAGAAGGGGGAGGCAGGGATGAGGAGGCAAGAGTTCTGAGGAGAATATCCATTTGAGCATTTGCCGACACTTGTTTGTTAAGAAGCCGCTCTTTCAGGTCCTCGACCTATTTCCTGAGATCTGCATTTTCTTTGGTCAGGCGAGCAACCTCTGTGCCTTGTGCACTGCTGGAACCAGGTGCCTCCTGGGCCTAACTAAGCTGCCCTTCAAGAATGGCATTCCATGCCTTCAACCTCCTTATCTCCTCATTTGAAGTATTGTGAGCATCAATCAATTGAGAGATAGTGGAATTGCTGCCAACACCTCCTTTCTTATCAATACACACACATTCTTCCAAGGTGGTCTTTCAGAAGGTCTGCTTGCAAGTTCCCACTGTTGCTTTTCCCAAAGGGACTTTGAAGAAGTTAAACACTTTAGTGAGCAAGAACCCATAAGGCAAACCATTATTATCATCCTTGAAGTCTGCCACTTTCTTCATATGCTCTATCATGAGACCAGACAAATTGATAGTGGTGTAGGCATCCAGTGCTTCCATGAGGAATAAGTCTGCTTTTGAAGTGATGAAACTCCTTTCTGCATGTAGAAGCAAGACCTTATTCGCCATCTCAAACAGAAGTTGATACACTGGAAGGAGGGCCTTCTTGAGCACCCGTTCCCCTTGTTACACAACATCATCCTTCAGAATGACACTTCTAAAATTTGGATAACAGGACCCCTCAATGGATGAGATCCCTTCAGTAGGCACTCCCAAAATATTCCCTAACATAGTTGCGTCCATCACAAAATCTACTTTGTTAACCTTTAAGCAAATGTTATCATCTTCCACTGTAAACATATCTACGTAGAAGCTACGCACCTCTTCCTCATACACCTTGGGTCTCTCATTGGTGAACAAGTGTGTCCGCTTTTGAAACTCACAAATGTCAAACAGTTGTCGCATCCCTGCCATGTCAAGAATGTCATGTGCGAAGGTTCTGCCCCATAGCACCCTCTGCTTTCCTAAGGTTTTCTCTGCCTCCACCTTTTGACACAGTCACTTTGGCCTTCTTGGAGGAACCAAGTTCCTAGTTGTCACTAGCCTTCCTCTTCACAAACTTCCTTATAGTTTCCTACTTCTTTTCAGACTTCTCAGAAGATTTTTCACTAGACTTCTCACCCTCAACACTTTTCTCCTCTACAGCTTTCACATATGACCCTCTCATGGGCCTTGGAATCACAGGTTTCTTTGAGGATTTATGAATTAAGGAAGCAGGTTCCTCATTCACCTCTTCATCATCAACATGAAAAACATGTGCTGGAGGTACATCTTCCTTATTGACTAGCTTTCCCCCTTTTACCGACCTTCTTATTTTCTTTTCCTCTTTGTTTTGCTTCAGAACAGACTCATAAGCTTCTTTCTTTTGTAGTCTGGTGGTGGGTCTTTTGAGATTGAGCTTTTTGGGAACTGCCCTACCACTTCTGGCAATAATGAAGCTTGCGATAGTCACATTGTTATAGTCTTCCTCACTATTTCCATTTTCCTCTTCGGATAGAGATCTCATATTAGGAATGACAAAGTTCAACGGCTCAGCATCGAAGTGAGGAGAAGGAGCAGGATCAGTATTGACCTAGGGCTCTTTTGAGGAGAAAGGGGTTTCATACCAAGTAGCAGCACAATGCTCTTCTTGGGCAGAGGGATCAGGACCCTCTGTTGTTTCCCCAGTAGTACTGACTGGTGCCAAGTTTTCAAGGGGCACCAGTTCCCCACCTTCAACCACCAGTTCCACACCTTCAACTTTGTGACATTCACCTTCCCCCGAGACCCAATGGTCTCATTATCACCCTCATAACCACCAACCAAACCTCTCTTTACAACAATCAGTAATATGTTCTCAATGGCTTCTTGCCCATTTACCCCTAAAATAGAATCAGAGGATGCAAGAGGAACATTACCTGTAGGGTTAGCAATATTCAGATCAAAGCTTGGAACGGCCACTGCTAAAATATCACCCTACGAACCACATCTTGTCGGGTTATAGAAATTTCCCTAACTTTTTAACTAGAAACTTCTTGTCCTTCGTCTCCTTCTACTATTTCGTCTTCTACCATCTTTTCCGGTGAGATAGAAGGAGAGGTCGCAGTAACAAACCTTTTGGGGTTTTGAGTCTTATGACTACGGTGAGAACCAGAACTCGATTGGGTTGGAAAGGAAGCAGTAGATGGTTGTTGGTCTGCTATGGGGTTTTGAATGGGCAATTGTTGGGACTCTGACTCTCGCTCTAGTGCTTCGTGAGATGAAGACACAGTGGGAACGACACTGGAAGTGTTTGAAATTTATAGATTCTGAGACATAGTGGAGATTAGAAGTAAAAACAAGAGAAGAATAGAGTTTTCTTTGAGAGAGAAAGGGAATATTTGGCTTTGATATAGATAGTGAGGAAAGAGATAGCATTTGGGATTATTTAGATGAATTAAGGGACCGGTTACAAATGGGTATGAATTTGTGGGTAGACGGGTCGTTTAGTAACGGGTGTGACATTTGAGTTCTAAAGAGATGAGAGAGAGAGAGAGAGACTAGAACATTTATTGACGTGGCACTTTTATAGCCGTTAAAAATGTGCATGAGAGTACAAAGGAACTACTAACCTGAGTCACGGGAACCAGGTTCCCTAACTTAGTTTTGTAAATATGAGCCTCATCCTTTTACCAAGATGCAACGTTATTAGCTGCTTGTTTGCTCTGTAGTTGGCATGTGTGTTTACCTGTAACGTTATAGAGATGAGTTAGAACTTGCCAAAAAACACTTTTTAACTTTTTTACTTGTTCATTCTTTCGTAGCTAATCATTGAGGGACTTGGTGCTCAATTTGATTTTATCAACCCCAATGCCAAGTGATTCTTTTCAAAATGCTCTCTTCTCAGTGCTTTGGTGAAGATATCTTCTACTTGGTCTTCTATTTTGCAAAACTTCATGTAGATAAGACCTTTTTCAACATTGTCTTTGAGAAAATGATGTCGCACATCAATTTGCTTTGTTCTCTTATGATGAACCGAGTTCTTTGCCATGTTGAGAGCACTGGTGTTATCATGCAGTAATGGAACACAATTAGAAAATACACCAAAGTCCTCCAGTTACTGCTTGATCCACAACAGTTGATCACAACAAGAGGCAGTTGCCACATACTCAACTTCTACAGTTGAAAGAGCCACAAAGTTTTGTTTTTGTGTACCCCATGAAATCAAACACGATCCTTGAAAATGTGCCATGCCAGATGTGCAATTTCTATCCACCAGATAACCAGCATAATCGGCATCATCATATCCAATTAAGTCGAAATTGTCTCCTGAAGGATAGTAGAGAACCAGGTCCTGCATTCCTTTGAGCTATCTTAGAATCCTCTTGGAAACTTTCAAATAAGATTCCTTTGTACTAGATTGAAATCTAGCACATAATCCCACACTGAATACGATATCAGGTCTAGTAGCTATGGGATACAAGAATGAACCAATGATACCTCTGTACTTGGTTTCGTTCACAGGAGAACCAGGTTCATCCATGTCCAGACGAGTGGCAGTGGCAATAGGAGTATCAATGGTCTTTGAACTTTCCATTTCAAATCTCTTTAGGATCTCTTTAATGTACTTCTGCTGGCTTATCATCGTTCCCTTAGGGGTTTGCTTAACTTGCAACTCTAAGAAAAAGTTCAATTCCCCCATCATGCTCATTTCATATTCGCTTCTCATAAGCTTTGCAAACTCTTCACACAAGGAATCATTTGTTGTACCAAAGATGATGTCGTCAATATAGACTTGCACAATGAGGAGGTTCCTCCCCCGTTTTTTCAGAAATAGGTTGTTGTCGATTTTTCTTCTTGTAAATCTATTTTCAAGAAGCAACTTAAACAACCTCTCATACCATGCACGAGGGGCCTGCTTTAGTCCATATAATGCCTTGTCAAGTTTGAATACATGTTCAGGATTCTCATGACACTCAAAACCAGGTGGCTGGTTGACGAAAACTTTTTCATTTAGATATCCATTCAGAAATGCACTTTTGACATCCATTTGGAACAATTTAAATTCCATATGAGATGCAAAGTCAATGAGGATTCTGATGGCTTCCCTTCGAGCAACTGGGGCAAAAGTCTCATCATAGTTGCTCCCTTTTTCTTTATTGTACCCTTGCACTACTAACCTGGCCTTGTTCCTTGTTGTATTCTCAAATTCATCAAGCTTGTTCTGAACACCCACCTAGTTCCTATAACTGTTTTGTTCGAGGGTTGAGGAACTAGGTGCCATATGTTGTTTGTCTCAAATTGATGGAGTTCATCTTGCATAGTAGTAATCCAGTTAGCATCTTTCAATGCTGCCTTGATATTTTGGGCTCCATTTGAGAAAGGAAGGCTAAGAAGGCAAGTGAACTTCTTATCTTTGATCTGGTTTGAATCCTTGAGTCAAGAGGAGTGATCATATTTTGGAGATGATTATGCTTCTAGTTAGACACTTGAATCTCATTGTGAGAAGACGCAGGTTCCTCTGAATGGGATCCATTATTGGTATTAATGGAGGAGTGAGTGCCACTTCTTAGCTTAGCATCCAGAGTCCCTTGCACGACATTAGCAACTTTATTCTCTGCTTCAGTTGTTGTGATAGATGAACCAGGTTCCTCTGTATCAACTGGAGATTCAGCTGCATCATCTTAATTGGATTCCTTGACTTGACTCATCATGTTAGCCTTTCCATTTGCCATTCACCAGGAACCTTTGACTGCTCTCTATCTTGATCAACTTTATCATGTGAATCTTTCCCACATAAGTGGTGTGATTCATCAAATATCACATGTATGCTTTCTTCAACACATTGAGTTCTTTTTTTGTAGACCTTGTATGTTTTGCTTTGTGATGAATAGCCAAGAAGGATTCCTTCATCACTCTTGGCATAAAATATTTCCAATATTTCCTTACCATTGTTGAGAATGAAACATTTGTAGCCAAATGTCCTCATGTGGGTTAGCTTGGGTTTCCTCCTGTTCAGCAGTTCATACGGGGTTTTGTTCAAGAGGGACCTGATCATGCACATGTTCACCAAGTAGCACGCAGTGTTGACTGCCTCTCCCGAAAAGCCTTTTGCTATACCACTGTCAATTAGCATAGTTCTTGCCATGTCTTCAAGGGTCCTATTTTTCCTCTCCACAACACCATTTTGTTGGGGTGTTTTGGGAGCTGAAAAATTGTGACTTATACCATTTTTAGCACAGAATTCATCGAATTTTGCATTGTTGAACTCTGTGCCATGATTAAACCTTATACTTACAACATTGAGGCTCGTCTTCACTTGAATATTCTTTACGAATGCAACAAAAACTGGAAATATTTCATCCTTGGTTCTGAGAAACAGGGTCCATGTGAATCTGGAGTAGTCATCAACTATGAAAAAATGTACTTCTTTCCTCCTCTACTTGGCACCCTCATAGGTTCACGTAGATCCATATGAAGGAGATCAAGTGGACTTGAGATGCTTGCTTCATTCTTGGGATTGAAAGAGGACCTGACTTGCTTTCCTTTTACACATGCATTACACACCTTGTGATCTTTGAATCTTGACTTGGGCAGCCTGCGGACCAGGTCCTTCTTGGCCAACTTGTTCAGCAATGAAAAGCTTACATGTCCCAATCTTCTGTTCCACAACTCATCATCATCAACAACACTCACACATGTAAGATCCCTATTGTGCAAAGACTCAAAATCAACAACATAGATATTTTTGAATCTTTTTGCCAATAGAACCACTTTACCAGTCAGAAGATTTGTGACTATGCAGGATTTTGATAGGAATTCCACTTTGTTTCCTTTGTCGCGGATTTGAGAGACACTTAGTAGGATATATTTTTAGCCATTCACATAGTACATATTCTCAATTGAATGAGTGAGCGACTTTCCAACTCTTCCTACTCCCAGAATATATCCCTTTTTGCCATTGACAAAGGACACACTCCCTCCTTGCAGGGCTTTGAGTGAAAGGAAATCATCAATGCTTCCAGTCATATGCTTAGAGCAGCCACTATCCATATACCATTTTTGGTTTCTTACTTTCACTGCTCCCTGCACAAGAAAATCAAGGATTAGACTTAGGAACTCAAACAAGTTTGGGTCCCTTGTAGTAAGAAAAAGGGCGAATTAAACTTCTTTTTATCCAAGCAGGCATTATACGTTTTTTAATGGAGGAGCCATGTTCTTTAGAAGTAATTACCTTTACAACAAAAACCTTGTTTTTCTGTTGGGACTGAATTCTAGCCTTACAGTTTTCTTTAAAGTGACCAGTGTTACCATAGTGAGTGCAAAGCCAATTATCAGGGACAATAACATACTTGCTATGTGGATTGTGGGGAGTCCTTTCCTTTTGGAACCCGACTCCTTGCTTGTTCCCACCATTGCTTGTATATATGGTAGTGATTGTATCAAAGGACCAGGTCCACTTTAGAGATTTTTCTAGATCATTTTTAACTCTGCCTAGATCTTCTTGAAGTTGTCTATTTCTTTCAAGTTTGGCACACAGACTAGATTTCACCAATTTGAGTTTATTTTCAAGCTTAATGTGTGTCTCACTTGCAACTTCCTTTCCCTTTTGGATGTTCCCAAAACTGTTTTCCCTTTTTAATTCCACAATTGTTTCTTTTAGATCTATAACTAATACTAACAGGTCATCTCTCTCATGCTCTACATTTTTCGATCTTTCAGTTAGAACATATTTTTCTTTCTATAGAACCTAGATGATTTCTTTTAGGTCAACCACTACGACTGCCAGATCATCTCTCTCATGTTCTAAATCTCTTAGTTCCACAGTTAATGCATTTTTTATCATTTATAAGATTATGATAAGCATCAATTAAAATATTGGCTAAGGATATAAGCTTCTTCTGAGAGTAAGACTTCAAATTTCTTTAAATGTTTAGAAAGTTTACCTCATCATCTTCATCATCGTCAAATTTTTCCATCAGGGCAAAGATAGAGTCATATTCAGCTGCTTTGATTTCAACTACCATCATGCAAGTGTCACCTTGTTCATCGTCTTCCCCAGATTCATTGGAAAAATCTCCCCCATGCAGCAAGAGTTTGTTTCACAACATTGTCAGCGACATCTTTTCTCTTGAATCTCTTGTCAGGAACCGGGTTCCTCTTGGTTGATTTGTTTGTGTTGTGCTTGTATTGGTCTTGCTTGAGGAGAGGACATTCTTTGATGAAATGTCCGGGCTTCCCATATTTATGACACAAGTCATAACCTCTTGCTTTGCTGGAGCTTCCCCTTTTTTGAATGCCTCCATTCCTGCGAACCATTTTCTGAAATCGCTTTATCAGGTAGGTCATGTCAGCATCCTCAACACTTGAACCATTGTTGTCAGCCTTGAGGACTAGGTTATTCTCTTTTTTGGGCTCTCTTCTTTCATTGTCCTTCTTCTTCTTCATTTCATAAGTCTTAAGATTGCCAATGCGTTCATCAATTGTCATCTTTTGAAGATCTTTTGCCTCTATGATGGCATTAACTTTGCTTTCCCAAGAGCCAGGTAATACGCTAAGTATCTTCCTGACAAGTTTGTTTATTGGAATAATTTCTCCTAGAGAGTAGAGCTCATTGATGATGGAGGTGAATCAAGTATGCATGCCTTGAATGGACTTATCATCCTTCATCCTGAATAGTTCATACTCAGTAGTGAGCATGTCGCTCTTTGACTGTGTAACTTGAGCTATCCCTTCATGTGATGTTTGGAGAGCTTCCCAGATATCCTTGGCGGATTGACAGGCAGAAATTCTGTTGTACTCATCTGGTCCAATATCACAGATGAGAATGTTTTTTGCTCGGAAGTTCTTTATAGCTTTGCGGTCAAGATCATTGTACCCTTTCCTTGTCTTTGGAACTGTCACTGCTGGCTCGCCAATGGTTTTCATGGGGACGAAAGGTCTATCATAGATAGCATCCCATAGCTCTGAATCTTCAGCCATGATAAAATCATGCATCCTTATCTTCCACCATCCGTAGTATTGTCCATTGAATCTTGGTGGTCTGTAGCTTGATTGACCTTTTTTAAAGTTTGGTGGAGTAGTCATATGGATCCTTTCTAGGTGTTAGCCTGATAGAAAGAACCTGCTCTGATACTAATTGATGGAAACTTAGGGTCCACCAAACTGTATAAAGAACCTTGTTCTCTATCAGTTCCCACATAACACATACAACCAGAGATAAGTAAATGACACAGCAGAGTTTTATATGAAAAACTCCCAGCTTATGGGATTAAAAATCACAACCTACACTCGTAGGATTTCAACTTCACTACTGAGCAAACTTCAGATTACAAACTATTTTAACTTAGGAATTAAATTCTTAATCCCCCGCTCACTTGTAATAACTCTATTACAAGCCTCTTTGTAATAACTCTATTACAAAGCTCAGAACCCGACTAACTCTAGCTAAGACACAAACACAGGGTTTATGGTTTTACAAATAATTTTCGACACAATGCTTCTAGCTAAACTAAGTAGGAATTACAAGTATATCACTCTAACAAAAGTACAACACAACTAATTAGGACACATGGTAACACAGTGCTGGAAACTGGTCCTTTGTTCTGTTGTTCTTCGTTGTTGAAGCCTTGAAGTCACTTGCAAAATTGAAGCACACTTGAGAGAAAAGTCTTTTCGATTTTCGGATGTTCAAGTGTGTATTTTTCCCTTACTTCATGTTGTTAATATACAAGTGATGTCGCTTGGATAATGCAAGTAACTATCCGGTACAAGGCATGCTCCATAAAGTGATTGTTGCACTGTTTGCACTGTTACATGTGTGCAGAGAAAACAGTACATCAACTTTACAGTTGTGGGGAGTTGACTAGTATAGTCAGCAAGGGAACTGATGTACATGTGTTCCCTTTGTCGTCTCTTTGACTCTAGTTGTTGGAACTTGTGCCGAACTTGAGACTTGTCATTCTTGAGCACTTTGAGGATATGTAATAGGTTCCGATCTGGTTCTTATCATAAAATTTATTACATCATCAAAATATAAAAAAGCACGTAACTCATCATTTCAGAAGTAGAAGCCTTCCACTTATACTAATAGTGATCCATTGGCAGATATGTGTGACTTTATAGATCGTTGTGAGGAAATTTTGTACAATTTGAAACATACTGAGTCTAATAGAGTTGATTTTATTACTTTCTAATTCAACGGGCAGGCTGAGCTTTGATGGAGAGCTTATGTGAGGAACATGCCAGCAAATTCACTTACTTTTTAATAGAATGAATTGAAGTAAAAGTATCGCATACTAGCAAATATTTAGATGGATTTTGTGGATTTGCATTTTAGAATATTTAGTTTGCATGGATCCAAGAAAATATACCTATTAAAGAAGGGCAGAGATTACGAATTGAAGGTCATAATGATAGGGGGCCTTATGACACTATCCGCAATAATTATTCGTAATTGAGATATTTGCCTTTCACATACAAAACACTGTAGTACTTCGTTTTGCCTTGAACCATGTTTCTTTTAACATAAACAGTAACCCCTACTCTTCTTTTTTCCTTTAGTCTATTTTCCATGGTAATAGTGTCTTCATGAAGATTAATACTCCGTCCGTTTCAATTTATGTGAACCTATTTCCTTTTTAATTCGTGCCAAAAAGAATGACCCCTTTTCTTATTTGAAAATAATTTACCTTTATTCAATAATTTATAGTCACACAAAATATATATGGCTCATTTTACACCACAAATTCAAAAGTCTTTTATATTTTTTTAAATTCTGTGTTTAGTCAAATGAGTTCACATAGATTAAAACGGATGGGTATAATACAATCTAGATCCATGGATACATCATTAATGCCGCTGTTATATATGGATCACTTTCAGTTTCAGTGACAGAACATCGAAAAGAATATAAGGCAAACATAGGAAATATATATATGTTGTATATAAAAATATTTTCCGCACTTTTAATGGAGATGGAAATTTTACTAGGAAAAGGAAAACAACTAGCAACCAACCAAAACAATTTCCCGTTTGTTCATAGATTCTTTTTCTTTTTATTTTTTTGAATCTTTTTTAAAAATAACATGTTTGTCTATGAAATTTTGTAAGTTTTTGGAAAATTTTCAAAAATGAATTTTTCAAATTGACTACTTTTTAAAAATTTTCAGAAAAACTTGGTTCCTCACTCACAAAAGTGTAATATTTTTCAAGTGAAATGCATGTCCAAACATAATTTTAAATTTCAAATATTATTTTTTAACTTAATTTCAACTACTATTTTTTTTTAAAAATTACAATTTTTCTGCTAAATGAGGGTGCATAAAGTACAGATAGGGCCACTTGAAGGTAATATCATACTGGACAGCTTTACATGACTAGACTTCGTATTTGCTCCCTCCAGTGGCAACTATTCTGGCATCTTAATTAGTGCCGGAGAAAAGATTGCAGGAAAAGAAAAAAAAACTATGAATATTATTATTATTATTATTATTATTATTATTATTATTAAGGACTTTATATTCCCATTAGGTTAAATTAAGTAGAGTTATTTTGATATACATATTTTTTGTTAAGGATAGTTTTGTTGGAAAATTAAAAACATCTTTTGCTTCTACTTTTGGGAGAAACTACTTTTTCAGCTTTCAAAAAATAGCCCATGCTTCTATTCGAAAGAACTTTTTTTCTTCTAAAAGTTTGGTTAAACATCTTAACTTAGAGTAAAAAGTACTCTATTTTTAAAAAAAAATACTTTCGACCTTGGAGAAGCTTGGGCAAACAGGTTAAAAGTCAAATGAAATTTAAGTTTAGCAAAAACATTAACTTCCCCGAGAACACTATGTGAATATTTGAAAATAATGAAGAAGAAAAAGAAACCTAACAAATCAGATTGTATGTATTTTTGGAGATCCCTGTTGTATAACATGGCTTTTGCATCTATACCTCGATTTTGGGGTCACAATTGAACCTATACTTACTTTGCAAAAGAATTTACAAGCCTACCCATTTTACGATCAACTTCAGACTTATTGAGTCTCAAGCTAAAAAAAATTAGTTTGAAGTGACAAAATTGCACTTCAATGCACTTAAGGCCAAATAGGTCTGAAGTGCAACTAGTAGTTTCATGCACTTAAGGCCAATAAGTCTGAAGTGAAAAATTGCACTTCAGATGCACTTAAGGCCAAAAGGTATGAAGTGCAATAAACGTTTTCCTACACTTAAGACCAATAAGTCTGAAGTGAAAAATTACAGTTCAGATGCACTTAACGCCAAAAAGTCTGAAGTGTAACAAATATTTTCATGCACTTAAGGCCAAATAGGCCTGAAGTGCAAATTGCCCAGAAACAAAAATTTGTTGTTCGAATTATAACAATATAATATATAATTTAATACCTAAATCCACTCCAAATGAACTCAAATTTGAAATATAACCTCCAAATATCATCAAGAACAACTCCAATCATCAATTTATCAAAACAACAATAAATCTAACGAACCCATTTTGCAATTAAGAAAAAGAAGAAGAAGAAATCCTAAGCAATAATAAAAAATAAAGTGTCATAACAGTTCACCACTGTAAAATATCATAATCTACCTTAAAATATGTTCACAAACACCATATAAAATCATTGTCACCCGAAGAAGAAGAAGAAGAAAAAGAAGAGAAAAATGTCTGAAGTTGTTTAAAAAGTGGGTACAAATTTAAAAAAATTAAAAAGTGGGTATAGGTTAAATGCGGACGACCAAATAGGGCGCCCATGCAATTTTCTGCTATATATGACAGTCATTCATTGTAAAAGTCAAGTTTTTTTCGGAATTAATATTTATGTTATATTATAATATATGTCATCTATAACAACACTTCACTATATATGGCCAAAAATATTTGAACAAATAAGGTTGTTATAGAGAAGTTTGACTTTATATCCTATAAGACTCGACCGACTTAACAGACATAACCTTTTAAAGGCTGGCACATAAAACTAAACAATTTAAATTCAAATATCAAATTTATAAATTCAATATGTTTTAAAAAAACAACAATGCTATAAAATTAATTAGTTTCGGGCTACCTTTCGGGACCAGGTATACAACTTTCCATTTTATATATTGCATAGACGAATTTAATATATTTCTCCAAATTAAAGTTTCACCAGTAATATTATTTGAAATTCTAAAAGTGGTGTGTTTTTTTTAAAAAAAAAACTATTTCTTTCCATTTGTATTCTACTAAGGTCTTATTTTCTTTCTCTTCGGAGTCTATAACTCCCACTAATACTTTTTTATTTGGTTTTAAAACAATTATTATACATAGGGGATATGGGGTAGTGGGAGGAAAAACTGGGGAAGGAGATTATAGGGTGAAAGCTCAGTCCCCAACCAACTAAGCTACTATAAGTGGGCGTTTGGGCATAAGAATTATAAAATTTCAAAAAAAAAGCGAAAAAAAAAATTAAAGTGAAAATGGTATTTGAAAGTTAGAGTTGTGTTTGGACATGAATACAATTTTGGGTTGTTTATGAATTTTTGTGAGTGATTTGAATTGAAAAATTTAGAAAAATAATTTTTTGGAGTTTTTCAAATTTTCGAAAAATTCCGAAATTCATCTTCAAGTGAAAACTGAAGATTTCATGGCCAAACGATGATTTCGAAAAAAAGTGAATTTCTTTTGAAAAAAAATGAAAATTTTTCTATGGCCAAACGGCCAAGATTCCCTCACTAACACCTAGTTCTAATGAAAACTAACAAGAAAAAAAGGAATTATTAGTTCTCTATCCATTTCATTGCATGTATGTACCTTTTAAATAAAGGCTAACCATAACTTCATGAAAGTAAGTAAGATATCTCTATCCTCCAATCATGATTCAATCTTCGCACGAGAAAATAATTTTTACACCTAAATAGAGCTGCTTTTTTTTCGTTTTTTATAATTTGGAGGTGCAACTCGAAATTTTCTGTTATTTAAACGGAATGGGATAAATTATTAAATGTTATCAACGTAATATGGCTTACTAAGCTATAATTTCCCCCTAATGGGATAGGAAAAGTAATAAAAAGGGACTGTAGGAAAAGAATATAACGACCCGACGGATCGTTTTGAGCATTGAAATTTCGTTCAATAGTTTGAGGTGTTGAGTAGCTTCATATAATGTACTACGACTTGCGTACATGGTTGGTTTTGATTTTCGGGAAGTTCGAGAGTGAGTCGGAAGAGTAATTTTCTATTTGGAAGCTTTAAGTTGAAGAGTTGATCAAGGTTTGACTTTTATGTAAACAACCTCGAATTCTTGTTTTGATGGTTCTAATAAGTTCGTATGGTGAATTATATCTTAGGCGTATGTCCGGATTTGTATTTGGAGGTTCCTAGGTTGATTTGGCTCTTTTTAGTGAAAGTTGGCAATTTGAAGGTTTAAAAAGTTCATAATTTTGATCGGGAGTTGACTTTGGTGCTATCGGGTTCGGGTTGTTATTTCAGGACCTGGAAGGGAGCCGTTTTATCATTTTAAACTTGTGTGTAAAGTTTGATTCCATTCCGAGTTATTTTGGTAGGATTTGGACGCATTCGACAAAGTTTGAAGGTTTGAAAGTTAAGAAAATGATCTTGATCTTCGATTCTTGATTTTAGTGTTAATTTTTGGATAAGTTTAAATAATGTATTTGGACTTGTTAGTATAATTGGACGGGGACCCGAAAGCCTCGGACGCGATTCGGGGTGATTTAGGACCATTTCTCTCATGTTTGTATTGTTGGTTTTTGTTGGTGTCAGCTGTGAATTTCATTCGCGGGAAAAGAAGTGGACTGGAGGAGTTTTGTTCTTCGCGTTAGCGGGTTAAGCATCGCGTTCACAAAGTTTGTTTGTTGGGTCTGGGTACTTTTCCTCTATGCGTTCTCGACATGGTGGTCGCATTCGCAGTTCTTGAGTGGCTTGCTCATCGTGTTCGCGTAGATGTGACGCGTTCGCATTCAAGTGCTGGGAGCTAGTGGAATTGCTTCTGCATTCATAAGGTCTAGGCCGCGTTCGTAAAGGTTTGGCATCTTTGCTCATTGCATTCGCGAGGTGTGTGCCACGAGCGCAAAGTGTATCTTGGGCAGTGATCATCCTTGTACTTTGCAATTGCGATGTAGGTCCCGCGATCGCGAACGGTACTTCTAAGCAATACATTTTAAGTTCTTATTTTGGACCTTGAGCTCATTTTATCATATTTTGAGATTGTGAGCTCGGATTAGGATAATTTTTAAGGCGATTTTTACCTACTTGGATTGGATAAGTTTCTTGACTCGGACTTGATTACTATTCATGATTCTGTCTTTGATTTTGGTATTTTGATTGATGAATCTAAGAGAAAATTGGGGGGGTTTTGGCAATTGTTTTCTAAAATGAAAAAAATGAAGATTTGATCCCCGATTTGGAGTTGAATTTGGATGAAACTTTTATATTTGGACTCGTATTCGAATGGTGTTCAGGATTTGTGAGTTTTGTTGGGTTCCGGGGTTCGGGCCTGGGTTGACTTTTTGGTTGATTTCGAGTATTTGATTAAAGATTCGACCTTTATCGTTTGAGTTAATTCCTATGGTATTATTTGATATTTTTGTGTTATGTTTTAGTAGATTTGAGACGTTCAGGGTTGATTCACGCGGGGAGGCATTTTTAGAGTATTGATTTGTCTTGTTTAAGGTAAGCGTCTTGCCTAACTTTGATTAAGGGAATTTTTCCTAATAATTAATATTATTTGTTGCATGCGGCGGTGATGTATATATAAGGCGATGAGCATATATTCATGTGCCATGGGTATTCATGCTCGGGGTGGATTTAAGATTTCTATATACCTGTTTTGATTGTATGTTCTACTTGATTCTATGTATTATTCAATTAATTGACTACGTGAACATAATAAACCAGGCTAGAGCTAATGTTAAGGCTATTGGTGTCTTAGTTTGAGTATGATGGACTAATCTTGAGATTTATGCTAAACTTGCCTCGGAGGTAGATACACATATATTATGAACACATATCTGTGCTTGTTTTTGTGTTGTGCCTTGATTGGGATGTGTGCACTCTGTAATACATATGTGATCCTTTGTATGACTACTCAAACTTAGATGCTATATTTGATTTAGCCGTAGTCATATTTTTTATGTTGAACCTCATCTGCATTTTTGTTGTTATCATATCCATGTGCACTTTATTAATGAGTTCTGATGATATGCCTCTTGATGATAATTTATTGTCTCGCATTGTTGCGATTGTGGCATATGTAGACATGTTGAACAGATTGATTGGGATGATGGTACAAGATTTTTATCGTGCGAGTATGATTATTGTTATATTGTGTCAGGACAGAGCGATACTGTTAGATATTATGATATTATGTCAGGACGGAGCGATACGGTTAGATATTATAATATTGTATCAGGGCGGAGGGATATGGTTGGATATTGTTATATTGTGTCAGGGCAGAGTGATACAGTTGGATATTGTGAGATTGTGTTAGGGTAGAATGATAAGGGTGAATATTAGTATTATGGTAGAAAAATGTGGGCACGGGGTGCTATATGTTTGTGTTTCTATTTGATGACTTTTTGCCAAAACTGGGCGTTACCTTGATGGTGCAAGTGAATTCTTTATGATTTATGGTGTATTTTACATGTTTTTACGTTGTATCTATCATGTTAATCTATGCCTCTATAGTTATTTTATGATTTGGTTGTCAAGATAGAGTTATCTATGTTGAGCTGATATCTCATATTTGGTTGAGTTGTTGGTAGTGTAACAAATTGATGTAAAAAAAAAAAAAGAAATTGTCGGCATGCATTGATGCATTGGAATCTCGTAAGTTCTCTTAAACGTGTTATTTGGCATCCTTATCTTAGTGTTGCACTCCTACTGTTTGATATTCTTTATTCTATAATTGTCTTTCTAGAATAATTTTTCTGTATTATACATGTTATTGAGTTGCACAGGTTCTGCAAAGTGAGTATCTTTTCACTTAAAAACCTCGTCACTACTTCTCTGAGATTAGTCAAGATACGTATTGAGTATATGGGGGCAGTTGTACTCATACTACACTTCTACACCTTGCGTACAGATTCTTTGAGCTGAGTTATTGTAGATGACAAAGGCAGGCATTGAAGTTGTAGTTGCGTCCCAGATTCGAGCTACCATTTGTTCATGGTAGATTAGGACCTCATTTCTATTTCTGTAAATTTCAAACTGACATTATATTTATTTCTTTTACCAAATTTATAAATTTAAATCATAATGGTTTATAACTTGTACTATCAGTTCTCGGGATAGTTGTATTAAATTCAATTGCAGTTTTATTAATATATTGATAATTCTCATTTTATAGTAACTTATATTGTTTGGCTTACCTATGTCACGATCCGGAATTTTCACCGCCGGGGACCGTGATGGCGCCTAACATTTCACTTGCTAGGCAAGCCAACGTTAGAGAATCATTAAACCAATCCTTATTTTCATTCAGTAAATAACAATAATTAACTAAGATGAAATATAATAAGTGCGGAATAATATAAAAACTGTATTAATTACTACCACCCGGATCTGGAGTCACAATTCATGAGCATTCTAGAATATACTACAAGTAATAGTCTGAAAGGAATACAACTGCCTGAATGAAAGAAATAGTAGAATAGAAAAGATAGACGGGGACTTCAAGGTCTGTGAATGCCGACAAATCTACCTTGAGTCTCCGGATAGTGATCCGATAGCAAAAATCTCGTTCAACCCGAGCCAGTACCAAAATCTGCACAGAAAGTGCAGAGTGCAGTATCAGCACAATCGACCCCATGTACTGGTAAGTGTCGAGCCTAACCTCGACGAAGTAGTGACGAGGCTAAGGCAAGGCACCTACAAATCAACTTGTACAGTTTAACAATATATATACAAATAACAGTAATGAAGAATTAGACAGGAGATATCGGGAGGGGAAAACATGCTGGAGGAAATACGAGATAAAGAACTACAACAGAATGATAACTGGAACAACCAATATATTATGAATCAACAGGAACACGAATACAGTAAAGGAAAAATACACAGCATCATCCTTCGTGCTTTTACTCTCAATCTCACCATAAAATCAATAGAAACGGCACGACATCACTCTTTTTGCATTAACTCTCATAATATGGCACGATATCACCATTCATGCATTAACACTCACAATATGACACAGCATCACCCTTCGTGCATTAACACTCACAATATGGCACGGCATCACCCTTCATGCATTAACACTCACAATATGGCACAGCATCACCCTTCGTGCATTAACACTTTTTCTTACCATAATGAAATGCATAAATAACAACAGGGAGATAAAATAACAAGTACAAGCCTTACTTCAATAATTGGTTCCACAATATTAATCTCAACTTTGAAATAAATTCTCAATTATTACTAGAAAATCCGTAAAAATGATAAGAACGATCAATTTAACAATACTAGTATAAACACGTAGCAATTAGGCATAGAAAAGAGACAATATAAGAAAAAACAGAAGAAACATGGAAAAATAGGTAAATTGGCGGCGCATAAGTACTCGTCACCTCATATATACGCCGCTCACATGAATTTCACATAGCAAAAAGTCTAAGGTTCCTAATTCCCTCAAGTCAGGGTTAGACACAATACTTACCTCACTCTGAAGGCCACTTAATTCTCAATCACAAATTTTTCTTTGGAATTCACATCCGAACCACTCGTATCTATTTAAAAATGACTCAATAATATCAAATATTGCTAAAGGAATTAATTATATTACATAAATTAAATTTTCCAAATTTTCCTCCAAATAGTCAAAACAATTGACCACGGGCATGCTTGGTCAAAACTCGAGGTTCAGACCAAAATCCCTTTACCCATTTACCCCCGAGCCCGAATATGTAATTAGTTTTGGAATCCGACCTCAAATTGAGGTTTAAATTCCCAAATTTTTGAAATCCCTAGTTTCTACCCTAACCCCTAATTCTACTATAAAAACTCTAGATTTTTGGTTGATAATTCATGAAATGTAATGGGTAATTGCAAACAAATAGTTTAGAATCACTTACCAATACTTTGGGGAAGAAATGGCTCTTGAAAAATCGCCTCTCACCATTTGGTTTTTGAGAAAAATGAATTTTTTGGCTATATCCCGTGTTTGGATTCTGTTAAGTGCTGGCCGACAGTGTTCATCGCATTCGCGAGAGCACTGTCGCATTCGCGAATAGTATAGGCTGCTAAGCCTTCGCGTTCGCGTAGGCTACCCCTCGGCCTTCGCGTTCGCGAGACATTGCTCGCGTTCACGATGAAGGAACGATCGACTCTTCCCCATGTATGCCTAACACTACGCGTTCGCGAGGAGCTAGTCACGTTTGCGAAGGGTAATGCCCTCGTCGCTTCACATTCATGACTAAGCCTTCACGTTCGCGAAAAACAAAAGCTCCAGCTGCCCAGTTTACTCTTCGCGTTCGCGAGAGTAGCTTCGCAAACGCGAAGAAGGACATGCCAGAACACCTGCTGCAGCAAAATACCAGATTTGCAAAGTCCAAAATATCTCGTGGCCTACCCGAAACTCACCCGAGCCCTCGGGGCTCCAAACCAAACATGCACATAAGTCTAAAAATATCATAGCACTATCAAATCGCCAACATAATACCTAGAACTACGAATTTAGCACCAGATCAAATGAGATTCTTAAGAACACTTTAAAATTCCTATCTTCTCAACTAGACATCCGAATCACGTCAAATCAACTCCGTTTCTCACCAAATTTCACAGACAAGTCTTAAATATCATAATAAACCTGTATCGGGCTCCGGAACCAAAATACGGACCCGATACTCACAATTCCGAACATCAATCATTCTTAGAAATAATTAATTTTTAGTCTTTTAATTTTTATCAAAAATTCATAACTTGAGCTAGGGACCTACGAATTCGATTCCGGGCATACGCCCAGGTCCCATAATTCGATACGGGCACACTGGGACTGTCAAAATATGAATCCGGGCCCGTTTACCAAAAATATTGACCGAAGTCAACTAAAATCAACTTTTAAGGCAAACATTCTTATTTTCATTAGTTTTCAACATAAAAGCTTTCCGGAAACATGCCCGGACTGCGCACGCAAATTGAGAAGGGTAAAAATGAGATTTTTAAGGCTTAAGAGCGCATATTCGAGTTCTAAAACATAAGATGACCTTTTGAGTCATCCTATTCTCAACCTTTAAAATAACCATTCGTCCTTGAACGGACATGGAAAAGTACCTGGGTTGGTGAAAAGGTGGGGATATCTACTCCGCATATCGGACTCGGACTCCCAAGTAGCTGCACTTAATAGATTGACCTCTCCACTGCACTCGAACTGAAGGGTAACTCTTTGATCTCAACTAGCGAACTTGTCGGGCTAGAATAGCCACCGGCTCCTTCTCGTAAGTCAAATCCTTGTCCAATTAGACAGAGCTGAAATCTAACACATGGGACGGATCGCCGTGATACTTTCGAAGTATGGACACATGGAATACCGGATGAACAACTGTTAAACTAGGTGGAAACACAAGCCTGTAAGCCACCTCTTCCACTCTCTCCAGAATCTCAAAAGGTCCGATATACCTAGGGCTCAACTTGCCCTTCTTTCTGAACCTCATTACACCCTTCATGGGTGATACCTGAAGCAACACTCTCTTGCCGACCATGAATGCAACATCACGAGCTCTACGGTCGGCATAATTCTTCTGCCTGGACTGAGCTATGCGAAGTCGATCCTGAATAATCTTGACCTTATCCAAGGCATCCTGTACTAAGTCTGCGCCCAATAACCGAGCCTTTCTCGGCTCGAGCCTTTATGTTCTGAGACCTCCCATAGAACTATTTGATGATTTATGACTTGCGTATATGGCCAGTATCATTTTTCAGAAAATTCACATGTGAAAATTTAAAGAAAAAGTGATTTTTACTTAAAATGAGGCAAGAATTGACCACAGTCAATATTTTTGTTAACCGAACCCGAATTGGTATTTTTGACAATTTCGGTAGGTTCGTATGTTATTTTTAGACTTCATGTTTGGTTTAGGTACCTGGTGTCCCGAGGACATTTCGGTGCATTATGTGAAAAGTATGAAAAATGAGTTTTAAACTTGAAAATCTTAAGTTTTGAAGATCAATTCTTGACATTTGATGTTATTTTAATGATTTGAGATAGCGAACGAGTTTGTATGATGTGATTACACTTGTATTAATGTTTAGATTGGAGCTCGAGGGTCTCAAATGAGTTTCAGATGGGTTGTGCATGGTTTTGGTTTGGTTGATGCACTGCTAGTGGGGAATGCCTGCAGATCTTGCATTTGTGAGGTAATGCTCGCAAATGTGAGCATCATTTTTGCGAGTGATTGTTTACATTTGTGGAGGGAGACTATGATTGTGCACTTCGCATTTGCAAAGTCTGAGCCGCATTTTCAAATGGTTGGATGATCGCATTTGCGACACTAGCCAATTTTGAGCAGCTTCGCATTTGCAAGAGAGGGGACCTTCACAAATGCAAAGGCTTTGTTGCATTTGCAATATCTGAGTGGTTGAGACACTGATCTCATTTGCGATCAGTGGTTCGACTTTACGATGGTCGCAACTGCGAACAAGAGTTCGCAATTGCGACATCTGCAGCTAGGTAAAGGTTGGAAAATTCAGGACTTAGTTCATTTTATACTATTTTTTGAACCCTAAACTCCATAGAGGCAATTGTTGGAGAGAACTTTCTTTCCAAATTCATAGGTAATAACCTTTAACTTGTTTTCAACTAATTTCAATTACTTTTTCAGGAATTTCATCATCAAATCTGTGAATTTCGAAGTAGAAATTGGGGGTTTTGAGTAAAATTTACGAATGTTATGAAATTGAGATTTAGATCTCAAATTAAGGTCGGATTTCAAAATAAATCACATATCCAGACTCGGGGGTGACTAGGTAATCGGGATTTGGTCTTAACCTCGAATTTCGACCACATGGGCCCAGGTTAACTTTTTATTGATTTTTTCAATTTAGTTAAAGAGAGAACCATTTTCATTCGTGAGTAGTTTTTAAAGCTTGTTTTGAATTGTTTGAAAGATATTTGGCTAGATTCAGTTGGTTTGGAGGCTTGTTCTAAAGGAAAAGGCGTGTTGGATTGTTGAATTATTTACGGAAAGAGGTAGGTGTCTGGGTTAACCTTGATTTGAGGGAAATAAGATAGAATCAAGTCTATTTGTTATGTGAATTATGTGTTAGGGGCTGGCGTATATGTGAGGTGACGAGTATATATACGTTGGCCACGTGATAAGCATGCAGTTGAAATTAGTCTTACTTGTACCATGTTATTTTGTGTACTATGTCTTCCATGCCTTAGATAGATTGTTAATTCTTTGATTACTTGCTTTCATGCTAATTCTTATGTTGAGATTGTTGTGATATTGGGTGTTGAGGTCGTGGAATTTGTTGATTGGTTGTTGACACTAATTGTTGAAAGATTCTCATATGATGAGTTGTGTTCAAATACTCTTATTGAAGTTGAATTTGCTTCTCACCTTGCTTTGGTATTGTCTTATTATGATTACTTGGTGAGGAAGAGTGAAAAATACGAAAGGTATTGTTGTGCCTTATTTACATATTGATATCATTGTTTGAGTGAACGTGAGGATAAAGCACGAAGGGTGATGCCATGCAATTGTTTTCTTATTTCATATGTGAGGATGTGAGTTAAAGTACGAAGAGTGATGTCGTGCACTTGCTTTACTATTATTATCATGTGAGGATGAGAGTAAAAGCACAAATGGTGATGTTGTCATATTTGATGATTTCATTGTGATTTATCTTGATCTTGGAATGTGAACTTGACTTGGTGGTTTTGTTATTTTCTTTGGAAAGAGGCTTACTTCATGATTTCCTTACTTATTGTTTCTATTTATTGTCCCATTTACGAGTCCTTATTCCATTTTTATATGTGATTCTTTTATCTGTTATTTTGCTACTTTTTGTTATATATAACTGCACAGATTTATAATAGGTGTTTTATCTTAGCCTCGTCACTACCTCGTCGGGATTAGACTCAACACTTACTGAGTACATTATACCACACTTCTGCACTTCTTGTGCAGATCCGTATATTGGTACCAGCGAAGTCCCGAGAGGTACTTAGCGGATACTAAATAGTGATTCAAGGTAGAGCTGCATTCTGTTCGCAGGCCTTAGCGTCACTTTCCAATTTTTATTGTATTGTTTTCATTTTGTTCGAACAATGTTGTATTTCTTTCAAAACATTGTATTTAGTTTAATCTAGAATCTCATATACTTATGACTCCACTTCTTGGGATATTCGTGTTAGATGTTGGTTTTAGACCTATTGTGTTTATATCAGAACTGCCTTTACGTTATATTATTATTCTAATGTCAGTCTTTTATAGTGGTTCTTCCTATTTATCTATTGTGTGTTGGCTTGCCTAGCAAGCATGGTTAGGTGCCATCATGATCCTGATTGGTTGGAATTTCAGGTCATGATAATTTTTTGGTATGTCTCATATGTTGCTCTCTTACGCTACAATGGGTTGTGAAACTGCTTAACTATTTACATACATGATTTGGTTTTGTTTAGGCTTTATGGTGAGATTCGGGCGAGATAGTTCCTGGTGTGTTGAATTATTTATTGCGATGTGGTTATGGTTTTCCCGTCTATGGTATTTGGTTCGATCTGTTTCTTCATGGTTATAGTCATGCACTTCACGTGTTTGCTGTTGATGCAAATATGGTTGTTGATCATGAGCTTTATAGCACTGTGCTTTGTGGTGGTATTTGTTGAACTTGTTGGTTTGCTTTCTTATTTGGTTCTCCTTCTATCTATGGATATAGTGGTCGCGTTCGCAGCTGCTAAGTGGCTTGCTCATTGCGTTCGCGTAGATGTGACGCATTCGCGTTCGAGAGCTGGGAGCTGGTGGAATTGCTTCTGCATTCGCGAGGTCTAGGTCACGCTCGCGAAGGCTTTGCATCTTTGCTCAACGTGTTCGCAAGGTGTGGTTGCGTATGGGAAGTGTATTTTGGGCAGTGATCATTCTTGTGCTTTGCAATCACGATATAGGTCCCGCGATCGCAAAGGGTACTTCTAGGCAGTATATTTTAAGTTCTTATTTTGGACTTTGAGCTTATTTTATCATATTTTGAGATTGGGAGCTCGGGTTGGGGAAATATTTCAAGCAATTTTCACCCACTTGGATTGGGTAAGTGTTCTTGACTCGTACTTGATTATTATTCATGATTCTATCTTTGATATTGGTATTTGATTGGTGAATCTAAGAGGAAATCTAGGGGATTTTGGCAAAATATTTCTAAATTAAAAAAACAGAGATTTGATCCCCGATTTGGAGTCGATTTTGGATGAAACTTATATATTTGGACTCCTATTCGAAAGGGTGTTCAGAATTTGTGAGTTTTGTTCGATTTCCAAGTGCGAGCCCGAGTTAACTTTTTGGTTGACTTCGAATATTTGACTAAAGATTCGACCTTTATTATTTGAGTTTGATTCTTATGGAATTATTTGATATTATTGAGTTATTTTGGCTAGATTCGAGTCGTCCGAAGGTCAATTAGCGCGGAAAGGCATTTTTAGAGTATTAATTTATCTTGTTTGAGGTAAGTGTCTTGCCTAACTTTGGTTGAGAGAATTTTTTCTAATAATTGATATTATTTGCTCCATAAGGGGGTAACGTATATATGAGGTTACGAGCGTATACATATGTGCCATGTGTATTCATACTCGGGGTGGATTTTAGATTTCTCTATACCTTGTTTGGTTGTGTGTTCTACTTGATTCTATGTATTATTCAATTAATTGACTATGTAAGCATAATAAATCATGCTAGACCTAATGTTAAGGCTATTGGTGTCTTAGTTTGAACATGATCAACTAATCTTGAGATTTATTCTACACTTACCTTGGAGGTAGATACACATATGTTAAGAACACATATCCGTACTTGTTCTTGTGCTATGCCTTGATTGGAAGGTGTGCACTCTATGATACATATGTGATCCTTTGTATGACTACTCAAACTCTATATTTAATTTAGTTGTAGTCATCATATTTTTAATGTTATCATGTCGTTATGCACTTTATTGATGAGTTATGAGGATATGCATTTTGATAATAATTTTTTGTCTTGCATTGTTGCGATTGTGGAACATACGGACATGTTGAGCGGATTAATTCGGGTGATGGCATAAGGTTTTTCCGTGCGATTGTGACTATTGTTATATTATGTCAGGGCGGAGCAATATAGTTGGATATTATGTTAGGGCGGAGCAATACAGTTAGATATTGTGATATCGTGTCAAGGCGAAGCGATACAGTTAGATATTGTTATATTGTGTCCGGACAGAGCGATATAGTAGGATATTGTGATATTATGTCAGGGCTGAGTGATAAGGGTGGATATTGTTATTGTGGCAAAAAATATGGACACGAGGTGCCATATGTTTGTGTTTCTATTTGATGACTTGTTGTCAAAACTGGGCGTTACCTTAATGGTGCAAGTGAATTTTTTATGATTTGGCGTGCATTTTACATGTTTTTACGTTACATCTGTTGATATTTTGGTTGTTAAGATGGAGTTACCTATGTTGAGTTGATATCTCATGTTTGGCCGATCGAGTTGCTGGTAGCGTAACAGATTGATGTAAAAACAATTGTCATCATGCATTGGATTCTCGTAAGTTTTGTTGAATGTATTATTTGGCAATTGATCCTTATCTCACTTTTGCATTCTTACTGTTTGTTATTTTTTATTCTGTAATTGTCTTTCTGGAATATATTCTCTGTATTATACATGTTATTGAGCTGCACTAGTTCTGCAAAGTGAATATCTTTTGACTTAAAATCTTCGTCACTACTTCTCTGGTTAGTCAAGATACTTACTGAATACATGTGGTGGGTTGTACTCATACTACGCTTCTGCACCTTACGTGCAGATTCTTGGAGCTGGGCTGATGTGGATGACGAAGGCAGGCGTTGAAGTTGTAATTGTGTCCCAGATTCGAGCTACCATTTGTTCATGGTGGATTGGGACCTCATTTCTGGTTATGCCACCTTCAAACATATGTTGTATTTATTCCTTTCACCAATTTTGTAAATCTAAATCATAGTGTCTCATCATGACTTATACTACCAGCCCTTGAGATAGTTGTATTGAATATTATTGCAGTTTTATTAATATATTGATGATTTCTCATTGTACTAGTTAATTATACCGTTTATCTTACGTAGCGAATTGAGTTAAGTGTCATCATGATTTGGTATGATTTTGGGTCGCGACAAATAATTGCGATTGATTGTTTTCAGTGTAGAGTTTGCTTGGACTTTTATCATTTGTATCTTAACTGCCGTCGTTCTACTAATTCCTCGGTTTGCACATACATGGTCCCTAGAGAAGTATAGAAAAAAAAAAGGAACTTACGTTATATTCTTGGCTAACTAAGAACCTTAAAAGTGTATTTAATTTAAAAGAATGAGAGCTCCAAAACTCTAAATATGAATTGTAAGTTGACCGCATATGATGTATCATACAAGTGAAACATCAAAAGACCACTAAAACAGTTGCAAGCTTTGCTCTGGTGCTGTGTAGACCCCCACCATCTATTTAATTCATTTAAATAACCCCCC
>AWOL01S0000565.1:222885-258815 GCA_000715115.1 Nicotiana otophora
CCCCAGACCCCAAAAAAAAGAGAGAAAAGAAAAGCATAAGAATAAGTGGGGTAGAAAAGGTTACGAGATACTGTGGGATGTGAAATGAAAGCAGGAATTTGGTTTTCGTTTGATACTTATGGCCTATTTGGAAAAATAATGATCACAAAAGATTTACCAAGACTGTAAGGGTTCGTTCTTGAGGTACAAATGTCTCTTCTTTATTATACATGGAAACAGACACCCACTCTGGCCTTGTTGTTACCCATGACATAGACCTAGAAAGAACCTGACATTTGTTTGCCAATATGTCTGCGCTCCTACTACGCACTGCTGGCGTTTTTTTTTTTTTTTTTTTTTTTTTTTTTTTTTTTTTTTTAATATTCTCCATTTTCTCCTTGCTTTTTGGTCACTTACATAGTTACATTTGACGTTAGTAAGAAAAAAAAGAAGTGAATATTGTCTTAAATGAGAAGAGTCCCTCGTTAGTGCAAAACAACTTTTTACCGCAATCTATAATCAATTGACCTTTTAGTTGGCAGTAAGGAGCTAGTAAAGAAATAGACTCGCACACTGTGAGAACTGGCCGTAAAACAAAAGCAGTGATTTTGCCCTTGCACGCGAAATATACGTAAGGCAGGATCTAAGGCGCGCAAAAGAGTCTCACCATTAACACGCACGAAGCTAATTAATAAGTTTCATCACATTTTATAATTCTCGAACATTTTGTACACGAATGGATTTCTTCACTTCTCAGATAATCAGTCATCAGTACTGTCACCTCCCACTCTCGACACTCCCACACTAGCTCGTCTGTTGTTACTTTGTCCTCATTCACTCAAATACGCACAACAAATTTTAAAAGGGCTGTTGGCTTCACATAGCTTGTTTCTAGTGCGCTGTTCATCAGTCATGCGGATATAAGTTATAACCCATGTCATAATCTCATTAAAATTAAAGGTGATAATATCATTATTAGAGAGTCAATGTGAAATAATCCCTTTGGAGACCCTTACACAACCGATAAGGGACAACAGTATTTTTCTAACACCCTTCGACATGTGTAACTCAGGTAGTTTCAATTACAGGGTGAAGAGTGAACCTGGAGCTGAGAGCAAAGCTTGTGGCTCGATGGGCTGAACTAAGAGAAAAGTCCAGGGCGAGAGACGGAGAGAGCATGAAGAGATAAAGTGGTTATGCAAACGAGTTCATTAAAATTTGGCTCTAATATCATATTAAAAGAATGAGAATTTAGCATTGAATGACAACCTGATCCAACAATACGCATAAAAGATCTTAGTTTTTGGTATTTCGCACCTGATAGCCCAAATATATGAGTATTTAGGTGTGTAACGCAATAATAATTGTAGTATTTATATATTACACTATATAACACAATAATAATTTATTATTTATATATCAAAGTGTGTAACATAATAATAATGTATATATCAAACTATATATCAAAACTTTATTTTTCTTCTTTGTATATCGTAGTGCATAACACATTTTTAGAGGCCTCATTTTATACATTACAGTATATAACACAATAATAATGTGTATGTTAAAATGTATTCCCTCCGTTTCAATTTAGATGAGGTAGTTTGACTCGAAACGGAGTTTAAAAAAAAAAAAAACTTTTGAAACTTGTGATCTTAAAAGTTTAAGGGGTAAAAACTTTGTGGAGCTATGACATTTATGTGGTTAAAAAAGCTTCTCATTAAGGATAAAATAAGTAAAATAAAGAGTTTAAAATTGAATTATTTCCAAATTTAGAAATGTGTCATTTATTTTAGAACAGTCTAAAAAACAAGTACCTCATAATTTAAAACGGAGGGAGTATACCATAATCTTTTCCTTCTTTATAAATATCAAAACTTTATTTTCCTTCTTTGTGTATATTTGCTTAAATATTTCATGATATAGTTTATAATTTATTGATCAACAACTGTAATCAAAAGTGATATTTATGTTAGAAATTAAAATTTTAAACAAAGGAAGCCGAGAAAAGGAAGAAAGAGACAGAAAAGAGAGCCAAAGACTAAAGAGTAGTTACTGTAGAAAAAATGCGCCCAACAAAGTGCCAGCACATAGCGTAGTTGAAAAAGAAAAGGAAGGACACCTAATTCAAGCGTTAATTTAGGAGTAAAATCTTCAATCTTCACGATTTTTGGGATTTTGGGATTTAGCTATATAACACTAAATTTTTGGGCTTGAGTTGCCAACCCTAATATTTGGAAAAAAAACATATTCTTATTATATGCAGGGGGACTTAACAGTATTTGTGGCCTAAAGCCAATGTTATATTTTTTTTTTTATTTTTTTTTTGACATATAAAATTATTAATAACTTTTTATAATCGATCTCTCCTAAAAATGTTTGGACAATATTAAAATAGTTTTTAACTCTTTTATTTTAGTTTTGAACAACTTGATTCATATTTTTCGTGGCATATTTAAATTCTAATAAATGAATAAAAAATAATATATAACTCTGAAGTAAGAATAAAATGAGATGATAATAACACTTGAAAGTTATAATAATAGAATTTAATTCAAGAAAAATGATGACTTGATTTCAAGATATCTTTTTGCTCCTTTAATAATACAAAATGCTTGAAACTTCAGGAAAAAACAAAAAAGAATGCACGATATATGATATCAATAGTACTTTTAAGCTATGTGGGTTTTCGAATAATATTACTCCTACTAAGTTATCAGACTTAAATCCGAAAAAAGCAAGAAAGAGAATATATAAGAGTATAAAGTTATGCGAGCGATTAGCTCTTGGACAAACCAAGAAAGAAAATGAATAGTGTAAAATATGATTTGGTACTACATATTTTCTGATGAAAAAATGGGTAAAAAGTGGAATATAATAATTTCACTTGTTAGATTTTTTGTTCATACAAAAAAAGGTTTGAAAGAAATTCACATTTATAAAAAGTATTACGCTCACTTCAGTTAGTTACACATCTATTCTTTCCTTTTATAAAAATATATCTAATTTTCAAGGTAAAAACTACTCATTATTTTTCTAAAACAGCCTATAAACCTATTTTGGTAGTAAAAAAATGGGGCCCCCCAAATTTGGGGGCGTCAAGCAAATGCTTTAGAAGCTTTACTCTATAGCCAGCCCTGATTATATGTTGTCACCCATTATTAGTTTCCTTTAAAAGATTTGAGCATCCAATCCAAAAACTTACAGCTTGTTTGGATGGTTATTACCCATTATTTTATATTGTATTGTATTGTATTATATTGGGTGGTTGTTGTTGTTGTTGTATTATATTGTATTGTATCGTTTTACGAATACAATATTTGGATATATTGTATTGTTTGTTGTTGTTAAATAATATTTTGCTATTTGGTTTGACTGTATCGTACTGTATTATAACTGATAAGTTTACTAAAATATCCTCAATTGATTAAATATTAAATATATCAATAATTACGAATAAACATAATTTAAAAAAATCCCTTTATACTAATTTATCACCAAATATGTCTTTAATTTATCACCAAATATGTTTTTTAACTACCATTAGAAAAAAATAAAGAACTATGATAAAGAAAAGAACGAGAATTGGTAGAACAAATGAACAAAAAATTGGAGTTAAAGTAATTAGAATTAGAGTTAAAATCACATTAGCAGAAAAAACGAAACAAAAAGAAGGCAAAACATATACCTTTTACGTTGGAGTTGGAAGCGGCAGAAGTTCTGGAAAAAGAAAAAGGACTAAGACAAAGTAGGTTATAGGTTGGAGATTTGGAGTTAAAAAAAAAAGTAAAGGGTTAAATAAAATTATGAAGTAATAAGTTAGGGCATAATTGGAAAGAAAAATAAGAAACAATCTCACCACACCAAATCGGTTATTTCAAAAAATGGAAATTTTCATTGTTCCGGAACAATGAATTTAGTAATACAATACAATAAATTTTAATGAAACAATCAAAACAAATATTATTTTGGGATAACAATTCAATACGATACAATGGCTAACAACCATGCAAACAAGCTGTTAGAGTAATTGGCGGAGACCTAAGACATTATAAACCCCTTTGACAATCCTTATACAACCGATGAGAGACAACTGTATTTCTCTAAAAGTTAAAAAGCAGAATGCGCAATAAGTGGCGGCTCGATGGAGTACTGTGCCTAAAGCTAGATCGTTATTAGAAGCCTTTGGAGGCAAAGATGTTAATATTATTTATTTGTTATAGCTCAACCAAATTCTTCCTGAAAATAGCATAATGTTTGGAGTTATGCCATAATGAATATTGACATAGCAAAGGGTTGATCGCATGATTTTCTTATCATTTTAAAAAATTATAGGAGTAATTATTTAAAATATACTTATTATATATATATAATAATATGAGTAAAATTTGGGGCACTATATTTTTGGGGGCCTAAAGCCTTGGCTTTAGTTGCTTCGGGGTTGAGCCGCCTCTGTGCGCAATAGTAGCCGATAATTATACATACATACAGCTGAATATTTTTTAAAATATGCTATGTTTATACGAAAATTTGTATGTGTTGCAATAAAAGAGTAGTGAATGAAGTGATACAAAAGGCTCGGTAGTTTATTCACTAATAAAAGTAGGTGCTCAAATCCTTTCAGGACCAACTTATTATATTTTTTATTTATTTATTAATCCAGTTGAACAAATTTAACTTTCCATAACAAAAAGTTAGCTAGTCTCCACTTTTGAGTCTTGTTTACGTCAATGTCCACGATCTATCTTGTTTTCGGATCTCATGCCGCTGTTCTCGTCTCCTCTAGTTATCTATTGATATTTTACCGTCAACAATAGTAAAGTCTCATAGTGACTAATTTGAAATTCTGAATATGCCACTGTCACATATATAGGAGCTACAACCTGGAACAATCTAAAAAAATGTGGAAGAAAATAACACAAGCAAAAGTTAACCTATAACCAGGTTGAAAAAACCATAATCTGTTTCTATTTTTCCTTTTTAGGAGAATTACTACAACTATGAGGGGACCGGCGGGGAAAAACTAAAAATTGTATTGGTTAAAATCGATGGACTGAAAAAGTATGCATATTAAGAAGCAAAGGATTATAAGTGACAATAAGTTAAGTACCCCTTGCTCTTGCTTGGTTTAGTTATTTACTACTCCATATTGTTCTGCATAGTCTCTCTGAATGTTTAACTGATAAGAGTCTTTGTCTAGTAAGGTTAATTTTAATTGAATGATTGATGCATTATTCGATAAGCTATACTAATAAAATTCAGTGCAATAGACAAGTTGCACCTGGTGTTAGAAACATTCTACAGAAAATAGTAGCAACATACATTTTTCATTTCAGTCGAAACTGGACTGTTCATATCTAGCTAGTCCTATGGCATTATTGTCGACTTGACCAATGTCCAAAGGATTACTACAACTGTGAGGTTTTTAAGAATTGGACCACAAATCCTCAACGTCAGCAGTTTTTTATAGGTGAAATAATCAGTGCACTGTCCCTCCATTTTTATATTAGGCACTTTCATTTCATGAGTAAATTTCTTTCTCCATCCCAGCATGTGAGCTGACTCATGCAAGGACCACGATATTGCAGTACTAGCTTTTGTAAACATGAACAGTCAGCACCTAGGGCGGCATCTACTTTTTGTTTCTCTAACCTGTGTTAGTTATTTTTTTCAGCCATATATAAGTTATTTAATTTAGAGATAAGATAGTCTTTAAGCAAATTGAAGGAAAATCTTGAGCAATCATACAAGAGAACATAGGTCTATATTGACTAATAAATATAGTATTATGTTCATTGGTTGGTCATATTAGGTCTATATTGACTAGTTAATATAGTATTATATATTCATTGTTTAGTCATACACTGGTTCAGTAAGCCATGTGGGTTCTGAATTTCTTGATTGAGTCATATGTTGTATAGGGTTTAGCGTTCCACCACTTTGAGTAGTAGTAGAGATCTGAAATCCATTAGTAGTAGTTCTTGCACACTAGCATTAGTAGCAATTGAACTTTCAAAATCACATGAACACAACTAGCGTAGGAAGGTCTTCAAAAAGGACAATTCAATTAGTACTGCTAAACGACATCTGAGTCCCACACCCACCCCACGCATTTCCATTGTCAGGTTGCTTTGCCTCAAAAGTCCATAGCTTTCATTGTCGAGATGAATGTTGTGGCCAGAATGTCTGACGAAGAATTAGCTAAGCTTAGTGTCACAACCCGCATTTTGGGGTTGTGATTTCGTTCGGAACCGGTGAGAAAAGGTCCTTCTGATTCTCTGGCGTAGACATGTCTACTGAGGAACCTTGGGCTTTTTAATTTTAACTATATATAAGGGGTAGAGGTATTGAAGCTCATCCTGCCTCCCTGTGCGTTCTGCCACCAAGCCGTACAGAACGAGCGACCTTGAGGGAACCTCAAGGGCCTGCCTGGACGACTCAAAGGAGTGTCTTAGGTATCCATACGAGTTAGGGAACTCTATGGACGGCGCGACGCCTTCGGGCAAGCGTTGGGCACCAGCCAAACGGGCGTTGGAGGCTCGATGTGTGGGACAAGTATGCCCTGCGGGCTGCCGAAATGATGGATCAAGACCTCCATGCCGATTAGATACTTGAAGCACCTATCTTAGGGGCCTCATGTGTCGACTTGTGAGCATAGCGTGGGTTCAGCTATGCGAGCAAGGGTCCGTTGGCCTAGACGTGCAGTTGTGGGGCGACACTGCACTATTCGGGATGGAAATATGTCGCGAGGGCTATGTATGGGCATGCCCCGAAAGACGCACATGACGCAGGCCAAGGACTAAAGGTTGTCTTACTTGGGCGAAGCACAAGCCGGGTACAGATGCGCGAGGCGAATGTCAAGCTTAAGGATTGGACTGTGCATGCAAGAGCGATGCTCAGTTCTAGGCGAGGGACATACATGTCCTAAGCCAACCCCGGGTGTGCGCATGGATGAGGTCCAGCAGAGGCGATGCACCACAATTAGTCGAGGCCAAGAGCCTTGACATCAGACGGGCGGCACAGTTGGAGCGAGCCTTCTAGGCAAGCTTCACCACAGGCACAAGATCATGCTAGAAAACCTGGGAAAGGAGATAGGCTGGCCTGCAGCGAGGGTGACTGCAGGCGCCGCACGGGCTATTCGGTGCCGCCGACGCACGTGAGTAAGTCGCCCGTGACATTAGCCTTAGGACATATCTCATATCATATGCCACTGTTCTCTAATGTCTTCGAGTTAGTAACATCCAGAGAGATAGAGCGTGAACGTACCTCTTATTTAGTTCTCTCTTCTGTTTCGTCAACTCCTTTTACCTTTGCAAACTGCAGAATTTAAGGTTCACCACTATTTTAAAGAATTGACCACCATTAATGAATGAATAATCACAAAATTGCTACTATTTGTAATCTGTGAAAAGCAAGTCAATGCTCAAGAGTAACACTAGGCAAGAAATTGTTGCATGTAGTGTTCAACAGTCAGATTTCGTCCAATGCTCTGACGAAATAATGTTAATTAGCTTTGGCAAATCACGGTAATGAAAACGCCTTATTACAAGAGTTGTCATCCGATATCACTCAGTCTAAATTTCAATTTAGATAATATATTTCGCTTATCGAAAGTCAAACTGTGTCAAGTTTGACTAATATTTTCAAATATATTTTTTTATCATATTGACACGAGAAAAATTATAATTTATATTATTTTTTGTATAGTTATAGAATATCTAAATTTTAATTTTAAAATATTGAGTTGAACTAATTCAATTAGTTTCGAAGTTTAGTCAAATTGACTTTTAATAAGTGAGATATGTCATCTAAATAGAAAAAGAGGGAGTACTAAATATTTGTATAAATAATGTTTTCTTAAATATTGTATATGTATATATATATATATATATATATATATAATATGTTTACACAGCTTGAGAGTATGGTGTCTTTTCTAAATAAAGTAGTATGTCCACTCTATATAGAGCTTTCTCTTTTATTTAGAACCAACGATGGATAAAGTATAACGATGGCTTTCGAAAGCCTCATGAAATGTAGGATTAAGGAGAAGCAAGTTCTTGACAAGGCAAAAACATTCATGTAATCCAATGGCCACAAGGACTTCCATGTTTGTACCTGTTTTTCGAATATGCTTATCAAAGTAAAGTCACTTTAAAAGAGATCGAATACCACAAAATTAATAAGCGTCCCATACTCTTCCTCTTCCTCTTCGTCTTTGCTAATCACTATCAGCATATCCTCTTGGGGAATTTGTGTTCCTCCAAATAGGGATATATTTATCTTTTATCACACTCCACTTTGGTTTTGTGGTATTCCTTCATCTTCCATGCATGCACTTGGTTTTGTTGGAAAAGTGAGCTTAATTATGGCTACTTTGAATTGTGTCATCGTTGCTTTTATATGATTAGTGTTCTAAACTAAAGCAGCTTTTTCAACCCAATCTTCTCAATTTCATCAACTTTACAACTTGTTTGGATTGTTGTTATATGTTGTATTGTACAGTATTGTTACTTTAAATATAAAGTTTATTTTGATTGTTTACTTAAATTTTACTGTATCGTATCGTTAAATCTGTCGTTACGTGACGACGAAAAGTGCCACTTTATGAAACGATCGGTTTGGTGTGGTCGTGTCGTTACCTTATTTTTTTCCATCTTGCCCTTTTAATTATTAAATAATCATATTTTATCCGTTACCCTACCTTTTTATACAATAACTAGTCTCTGGGTACGTACGTTGCGTGTGTATCCCATATAGTTAGTACAAAATTGAAAAAATTATATAGTTTGTACATGGATGGTAAAATACTTTGAATCATGATTGCATTTATAAGAAAAAGATTGCACTTAGAAATTATAATAATCTGAATATTTAAGTTTAAAAATATAAAAAAAGAAGATAAAATATAAGAACTGAAATGCTAGCTCAAACAATTTATTATACGCATGGAAAGTTAAAAGAGTTTAACTTTATACAGTGAAGAATTTAGATACATGTATCTTAATAAATTATTTGACAATCCCAAGCCAAATTTAACGTTACAAAGCTAACTTTTGTAGCTTACATATTTTATTTATTAATATTGAAGTTATTATTAATAGTATAACCTTTAAGGGCATAAAAATTTAATAATATTATACGGTCATTTTAGTCTTTTACATTTAACTTTTGGTCTTCATTCTTATAATATAGTACTAGTTCTTGGGCACGTGCTTTGCACGTGTGTACCATGCTAATTAGTACAAATATTTTAAAATGTTATAAATAATATTAAAATAGACGACGAGTTAGACGAAGTTCGAAGGGAAAAAATGCAAGCTCTAACGATGAATAATAAATGTACTCGATCAATAATTATTATAGTTATAAAGCACAATCTTACTGAAATTGCTAGAAAGTAAAGAACACAGAAATTAAAGAAGAATTAATTAGGAGAATGAAAGAATTCCTATAAGGGAAAAGAAGATTTGTTGCAGTAGAAAAAATCTTATGGGAGAAAATAAACGAGAACATTTATTTTACGTAAAAAAGAAATAAAAAAAAAAACTACCATAGAAATGTATCGTATGTGATTCTTAAAGTAACATAAAATTCCTTCTACTGTCACCACTTAATTATCTACTTTCATCATCTTTACCGTTGAAACTTCTACCTTTTCAACAATAACAACAACCCAATATTGAAACTTCACATTTTTAAAAGTAATTATTGACAGTAAATTATCTAGAAAGAAGATAAAGTAAATATTAAAAGAAAAAAATAAACCATTAAATGAAATGCTTACTACGAAATAATAAGTCGATGCCTATTACCTTTTTTTGGTATGTACATACTATCTCTTCATGATTCTAATGTTAAATTATCAAGCAGTTTCCATAAAAGGAGTTTTTGTTCTTTGATTTTTAATTTTAGCTTTTACTCTTTTCACATCAAGTATTTATATCATTGGAGAAAAATAATATCGATACATAATTCATCATATATATGAAAGTCACCCACAAAACCAAACAAGATGACCACCGTGAGAATGATTGCAGGCACTATCTTGTCCAATTAGCAAAGCTATTATAACATGTAACAGTGAAAGAAATATGTTTACCGATTTTGAGAGGAGTAAATGGGATTCATTGTCCACTCACGATTTATAACAAATAAATAAAGAATGAGAGAAGGCTAACCTACATGAATATGCAACAAATATTGAAAATTGAAAAGGAAGTACAGTTCAAAGCTTATTTTCAATAAGAAACGGAAGATAAAGCAATTATGAGTGGAAAACGAAGCGCTGCAGGAAGACCAAGAGCCGTTTTTTTTCATTTACTATGGCCATCTGAACGGCTCCTACGTTGTTATTTTCCCTGTTTTTTTTTATTGCATTAAACTTTTTCTTTTTTTTATCTTTAAAGAATGCATATTTATGTTTTTGCACAAAAACGTTTCTTAAAATAATGCTTGTTGGGAGGGTAAAACAGTCGTTCAAACTTTTGATGGGTATTTTGGTCTTTTAACTTATACTTTAAGTCTTCACACTTATAATATAGTATGATGATATTATCTTGTATCTTGCTTTTTTTTTTTTAAATAATATTACAAGTTTATTCTTCGTATTGTTGGTGCATGGTATCATGAAATGACGGCAAACAATACAATCTATTCAAATATTGTATACATCAAAACGATACAATACAATATAATATTATATGATACATTATGAAACGATGCACTACAACCATCCAAACCATCTGTTACTTACGTAATCATGAGAAGTATAGACAAACACACGCTTTGATAGAGAACTTATAACCTCGAATATTATGTCAATTAAAGCACACTGTCTTATTTTAGCGAAAGAATGTAGATTAATTAGCACAAAATTCAGTACAAGGCAAATAAAAAAGAAAAATAAAATAAGAATTTAACGAGATTCGGCTAAGCCTAATCCTCGAGACAGAAGCAGAGAGAGTTTTTCACTATGAATGAGAAAGAAGGTACAATAGAAAGAATCCACAATTACACTCCCTGTATAAAAATCTCAAGTAATCTCAAACCTATAAGAGAATAATTTTCATAATCCTACAAGGACAATAGGTTTTTCTTTCCTAACTCTATTAAAACAATGGATTTTTCAAACCTAGAAGGATAATGAGTTCCCTAAAAATACAAAGAAATAATTCTATATATAAATAATATATATTCGTTTTGGCTTGAATTATCTTTATCAACAGGAACAACGTCTCTCCACTTGCCCTCAGCCCTTGCAAAAACTCTACTAAGTACTACACACACCAATAAAGTATAAGCAATGTCTAAACTTATTGGTTGTGAGTTCCTTCATCATCATATCAGCTGAAATTATCATGTGCATACACTTTCTTCACATCAATAATCCCTTTTCATACAATGTTTCAAATACAATAATGCCTCTACTTTAATGTCCTGCATTCGTTCATGGAACATATGATTTTGGTTAAGATGAACGGAACTCTAACTGTCACAAAATACTAAAGTCTTCTTCTGAGTCAGTCCAAGATCACTAACCAAGCCTTGTAGTCAAATAGTCTCTTTCACTACTTTCGTATACCATATACTCAGCCTTTGTTATAGATAAAGCAATAACAAGCTGCAAAGTCACCTTCCAACTGATGATACTACAAAAAAGAATATAATCATAACTTGTCAGAGATTTTCTCTTATCCAAGTCCATTGTATAGTCTGAATCAACATAGCGAACTAGGATTCACTTACCTTGTCTTTGTCAAAAGTCAATCCACATTTATAGTACCCATCAAGTATATCAAGATCCATTTCACTACTTGCTTATGTTCTTTACCAGGACACGCCATGTATCTACTCACAACATTAACCACATGTGAAATATTAGGGCAAAGGCAAACCAAAGCATATATAATGCTACCAACAATACTCGAATATGGAACACTAGATATCTGCTCCATCTCCTCATCTATTTTTGGTGACATATCTGTAGACAACTTAAAATGGAAAGCAAAAGGAACATATACAGTTTTAGCACCTATCATATTAAATCTCTTGAGGACCTTCTCTATATAGGATTGTTGAGACAATATCAGCTTCAAACCCTTCTATATCAAGTAATCTCTATCCCCAACATATCTGTTTTGCAACACCCAAAATACTTCATCTCAAACTTCTTATCTAATCGTTTTTTCAATCGAACAATATGTAATATGCTTTTAGCAGTAATAAGTATGTCATTCATATACAACTGCAAATACACCAAAATACCATCTTCCAGCTTCTTGTAATACATACAATTATTATTTGCACTTTGAGAAAAGGCATTCTCATAATGAATATATCAAACCTTTTATACCACTACTCAGAGATAACTTTTTCAGATCATATGAAGATATTTTAAGCAAGCAAACATGAATTGTTTTTACCTGGAGTGATGAATCCCCTAGGCTCACTCATAAAATTTACTCTTCCAACTCACCATGCAAGAATGTAGGTTTCATGTCTAACTCATCTAGCTTTAAATCATCCCTGATAGACCTATGCTTCATTGTTGGAGAGAATACTTTATTGTAATCTATCTCCTCCCTTTCTGTAAAACTTTTATTCACCAGCTTTGCATTGTACCTTGGTGGTTATATCGCCAAACTGCCGTCTTTCTTTGAAAAACTCATTTGTAGCCTACTACATCTATTTAACAATAGAACAAGCTTCCATATCTGATTCTTATGAAGAAACTCAATCTCTTCACTCATAGAACCAAGCCGCTAATCTTCTTCTGGACTAGATATAGCGTCTTTTTAGCTATTGAGCTCAAACACGTCAATGATTCTACAAATAATAAAGCAAATTCCATAAGATTTGAGCATATCCGAGAATATTCACATCAACTATGTTTGCAATTTTTTATGGTCGGCTGGTCACTCTTTTCTCTGTGCCTGTTGCAATGTATACAATTGTTGTTGCACAAGTGCATCAACATTATCATCTTGATCAAGGTTTTGCACCTCCTTCACTTTCTTCACTTATGAACTACTAGGATGAGCTAGTGAAGATTGAAATTTTAGCTCTATGCGATCACTAGCACCATGATCTGTTTCTGTTATTGTCTTGTCCCTATAGCTATCCAGCAAGGCAGATTTATTAAATATCACATCCCTATTAATAATTAACCCTTGGGTCTTTTAATTTGTGCACCACAACCTATAACCTTTCACTCCAATTGCATACCCTAAAAATATATATTATTTGCTCTCGGCTCAAGTTTTTCATCCCTCACATGAGTATAAGCAGGACAACTAAATATCCTCAAAATTGAATGACCAGCATGAGAATCAGACCATACCTCAAAATGAGTTCTAAACTCAATAGTGTGGACGGAGATCAGTTGACCAATTAACAAGCTGTATTGATTGCTTCAACCCAAAAATCCTTCCTAATATATGAGTGTAAAAGCATAATTCGTGCCCTATCACAAAGTGTTATGTTCATACGTTCGACAATATCATTATTTTGTGATGTTTGATACAAGTATGATGTCTCACTATGCCCTCTATGCTGCAAATATTATTGAACTCTGAATTGTAAATTTCCAACCTTAGTTAGAAGATGCTTAACTTTGCTTTATGTATATTGCTCAACCATCATCTTCCATTTAACAAATATAAAATATGCCTCATTTTTATTTTCTGAAACTACACTCACATTGTTGTTGAGCAATCATAAATAAAATTCATAAAATACTTGTTACCACTCTTGCAAGAAATTCTATTTGGACCCCTACAAGTCTGAATATATATAATCTAACTTGTCTTTGGTCTTGCGCTTTGCCTTTTTGCAGAATTGCAACCTTTGTCTGCTTATTAAACATACAATGCTCACAAAAATTTAAGTTTGATTTTTGTACCAATCGGGAAAATTTTGCATGGTTGCTAAATAAAGATAATCTTTTGTCACTCAGATGACCAAGGCGCAAGTGCCACAACTAAGACTCATTTAGATCACTTTTTTCTAGAAGCTACAACAACTTTCCCTTCAATTATACTGGCTTGAAGATAATACAATCTGGATTGCAGTTTGCCCTTTCATGAGTATCATGGAGCCTTTACGTACTTTAAGTATTCTATTCTCTAAGTGGAACGTAAACCCTTGATCATTCAAAGTCTAAAGAGAAATCAAATTCCTCTTATCTGAGGAACATGCCAAAACTTAATATTTCTGATAATTCCATCAAAAATTCCCAATCCGATGTTACCAATTCTCTCTATCGATAATAGATTATCATCTCCCAGGTAGACAGTCCCACTCATCTTCTTGTAAGTTGTAAATTAATTTTGTATGGACACGTATGAAAAGTTGTACCAGAATCAAAAGTTTAAAATTCTACCCATGACGAGAACTCATGGCACATGGTTCTCCTACATAGTCACTATCATTAGAATTGTTGCCAGTGTCAATAATATTTGTAGTATTATTTACTTTCTACTTCATCATTTTCTCTTTCAGCTAAGAACAATCTCTACTATAACAACCTTACTCCCCACACTCATAGCAGTTCTAGTTTCTTGCTCTAGACTTTAATCTGGCGGTAAAGTTTTTCCTATTAAAGTCTTTCTTTTGTGTTCTTCCTTTACTTATAAGACCTTCGCCCTCCAATCTGCTTTTTGAAAAGCACTTTTTCAACTCTTTAGATTTTAGTACATTACTAATATCATCCAGCAAAATAAATATCTTTTTCATATAGCAATGTACTAACAAAAGTATTGTAAGAGAGTGGTAAATAACATAACACAATAAAGGCATGATCCTCACTCTTAATTTTGATGTATACACTCTTCAAGTCTATTAGAATTGAATTAAACTCATCAAGGTGAGCTTTCACAAGTGTACCTTCGTTCACGTGAAGATTCTATAACCTTTGTTTTAGGTAAATGTGGATTGTCAATGATTTCTTAGAATACAGATCTTACAGCTTCTTTCATGATATGTTGCAGAAGTTTCTTCAGCAATTTCCCGAAGAATACTATTTGTAACACTCATGAAGATCGCACTCAAAGTATATATTTAACGTCTACCTTCTCCAACTCTTACATCTCTTTAGAAAAGTCCATACTAGTTGCATTCCATAGCCCTTGTACCACGAGGGATGATCTCATCCTAATTTTCCATAGACTGAAACTAAATTCTCCCATCGAATTTCTCTACTTCGTACTTTGTTAATGTAATGACCCGATCAATCGTTTTATGTATTTACGTCCTGCTTCTCCTTTTGATGCTTCACACATGTGTATATGTGATTTATGACTTGCAGAGTTGGGTAGTTTTATTCCAGGATGATTTTGGGTTGATTTGGATCCTTTGGTTATTGGCTTAGAAGCCTAAGTAGAAATGTTGACCAAATTTTGACTTTTATAAAACTGACCCCAGACCAGTGTTTGGATGGCTCCGTTAGGTTTATATTGTGATTTTGGACTTGAGCGTATGCCCGGAATCGAATTCGAAGGTCCGTAGGTTGATTTGTCGAAATTTGGCAATTTGAGATTTAAAAGATTTTTCAAGTTTGACCGTTTGTTGACCTTTTTGCTAGAGGGTTCAGAATTTAGTTTTGGAGCTTGTAATAGTTCCATTTTAATATTTGGAGTTTGTCTGCAAAATTTGGTGTAATTTGAAGTTTATTTGATAGAATTCAGACGCTTGGTCGCAATTCTAGAGGTTCTTGAACTTTTTTTCGAAATTCATGCGTTTTGATGTCTGATTCATAGTTCAAGACGTTATTTTTGTATTTTGATCGCACGAGCGAGTTCGTATGATATTATTAGACTTGTGTGGATATTGGGTTTGGAGCCCCGAGGGCTCGGGTAAGTTTCAGACGTGTTTTAGAAAGGTTTGGACTGAAAACAGGTTGTTGGTGTGCTGGTGTTGCAGTTATCGCAATTACGAGCACCAGCTTCGCAATTGTGTACTTAATAGGGGGATTCAGGTGTCGCAATTCCCCATCAGTTTCTCTCATTTAAGAACTCTAGACTTGGTAAGATGCGATTTGGAGAGGGAATTTTCATCTAGAATTATTGGGTAAGTGATTCTAATTAATTTTCAACTATATTTTATGATTATATCTTAGATTTAACATCAATTTTTATGAGAATCAAAGAGGCATTTTGGGAGATTTTTGTCAAAGTTTTAAAAAATGAGAATTTGGGTTTTGAGAGTTGATTTGGATTCAGATTTGAAAACAAAATACATATATGGACTCGTGGGGTTATGGATAGCCAGAATCTACCTTTGGACCCGGATTTTGGCCGGGCGAGCCCGGGGTTGACTTTTTTTAACTTTTTAGAAAATGTTTAAAGATCATAGATTTATCTATTGTAATTAGTTTCTCTTTTATTGTTTGATGTTATTAAGTCATTTTTGGTTAGATTTGAGCCGCGTGAAAGCGAATTTTAGGGGAAAAGCTATTATCGAGTGTTCATTTGGCCTATTTAAGATAAATATCTTGCCTAACATTGTGTGGGGGAACTACCCATTAGGATTTGAGTTGTTGTGTGTTAATTGTACTATGTAGAAGACGTGTACACAAGGTGACGAGTGTGTAGCTATGCGTGGTATTTTGAGATGTTTAGACTTTTACACTTCTTTCATGTATTTAATTGGATTTGTTATAATATAATTACATCTTTTTATTATTAAATTTACTCTCACATACTTTAATTGATGTTGTTAGCATTTGTTCTATCCTTTATTATTTCAACTGCTCGTATATGTTTTAGTTGAAGTTGCTACCTCCCTTATTATCTTGTTACCCCTTTTATTGTGGAATTATTCTTACTTGAAGTTGTTATTTTGTGGAATATCTTCATGTTGGATTATTGATGTTGAAGTTGTGAAAGCCATTATTACATTAAGGTTGAAGGTGTTAATTGTTGAGATTTCTCTCCTTGTTGAGTATTACTCATTTAATTTATTCTTATTGAGATTTTTGTACACATTATGATTTAGCCATTGGCTATATATTGTGGTAACATTGGTATTGTTAATTTTGGCAAGTATTATGGAATATGGGCGCATGTGATGCGTGTTGATTATTGTGTTGTGATATTGATACTGCCGTGGCATATGGGTACATATGGTGCGTGTTGATTATTGTGTTGTGATATTGATACGCATGCTGTAGTATAGGGATATGGGTTGATATGCATGCAGTGAGATAATGTGGGATTTATACGCATGTTGCTAGTAAGGGAATTACTTAAATCCACACGGTGATATAAGGAAGCTAAAACACGTGTAGCTATTTCTAAAAAAATATTTTTAAAAATAAATGCAAGACTCACGTGGTGATATAAGGAGAGATTGTGATTGAAATTGTGAAATGTAAATATGAGGCATGGCACCTCGATTGTGATTCTTGTTGTACACTCCATATTAAAAAGGCTTGTTGGTTGAATAGTGCTTGTCATTTTCTTTATTGTCTTATTTCTATTCAAATGTCATAGTCTTGGCGTGACAATCCAAAATATCGTGATAGGGTGACAACTAATCCATGCCCAAGATCACGTCAAAGTCTACCATACTAAGCAACAATAGATCAACTTCGGTCTCATAACCACCAATACCAACTAAACACGACCAATAAACAAGGTCCACAATGATAGAATCTCCTACAGACGTAAACACATATACAAGAGTACTCAAAGAATCACGTGATATATCCAAATGCAGAGCAATGTAAGATGATACATATGAATAAGTGGATCCCGGATCAAATAAGACTGATGCATCCCTATGACAAATCGGAACCATACATATGATGATAGCATCCGATGCAACCAACTCCATCCTACCAGAAAAAGCATGAAAACGTGCCTGGCCTCCTCCTCTAGGGCGACCTCTACTCAGCTGACCCCTATCGTTAGCTAGTGGGGCAGGTGGAGCGGAAACTAGAGCAACAACCATGGCCTGCGAACCCTGTGGACCTTGTGGAATCCGTGGAGTCTGTGTAGTCTGTTGACGTGCACCTCTCCTAAGTTTGGGGCAGTCCCTCACCATATGTCTGGTATCACCACACTCAAAACAAGCTCTCGATAGGTGTGGTTGCTGAAACTGACCCTGGCCTGACCACTGAAGGCACCCCGCGTAAGAGGTGCACTGGACAGTGGCTGAGCAAAATGGGCAACCTGAGACCTCGGAATAGTCGGAGCACCATTAGTAGCTGGAAGTGTTGAATGAATTGGGCGACTCACATAGCCTCTTCCATGACGGTATGTAACTGGAGCGTGGTCACCACTATATCCTCACGAATCTCGAGGCCTCTTAGCCTTCATATCCTCTTTATCTCAGCCCTACATACCCTCTAGCCTCTGCACGATCTCTACCACCTGCTGAAATGGAGTATCCGTCTCCAACTCCCGAGCCAGGCTGAACCTAAGGCCATAACTGAGCCTCTAAATGAATCTGCGGACTCACTCTCTAACTGTAGAAACCAAGGCAGGTGCATGTCGAGACAACTCACTGAACCTGATAGCATACTATGACACTAACATAGTCCCCTGATGCATCTGCTCAAACTCTGTGCGACATACATCACGAAGGGTCTAGGGAACAAAATCTCTCAGGAACATCTCTGAAAACTAAGCCGAAGTGAGTGGGGCTGCATCAGGTAGCCTACCCTCCTCGTATGCCTGTCACCACCAATACGCTGCTCCTGACAACTGAAATATAGTAAAAATAACTCCGCTCACCTTCACAATACCCATGGTGCAGAGAATATGGTGGCACTTTTCTAGAAAACCATGTGCATCCTTGGTAGCTTTGCCGCTGAAAGTAGGAGGATCATACTTCTTGAACCTCTCAAGTCTTCTCTACTTCTCCGCAGATGCCTCTGGCCTGGCCTCAGGCTGAACCGGTATAACTAGCTATGCTGTCATAATACCAGGACCTGATCAATGTGGACCCACTACTCTAGGGTACGGGCCGCGGGAGTCTGAGCTCCTCCCCCAACATGAGATGTGGCTAGTGCGAGAGGAATCAATCCCGCCTGAGCTAGAGTGCCGAATATGCTCAAAACCTTTGCTAGAGTGTCCTGAAGTCCAAGGGCAGTAACATGCACCTCGGGTGCCTGTCCCCCAACCGAAAATATTGGTAGCTTCTCCGTCGCTGCTCGGGCAGGTGCTCTGGCTGCAACACGTGCCCCTCCTCATCCTCTACCCCGGCACCGGCCTTGCGCGGCTCTAGCATTGGCATGGGTGTCTAATCATCGGATCCAACAGTGCGTGTCCCCACCATCTTAAGAGAATAGAAAGACAAAGATTCAAATTTTAAAGTCAACCAATTCGCATGATAATGAATCAAAGTGGTGGAATTTCCTAACAGTTATGTAGCCTCTTGAAGATAAGTACAGATGTCTCTATACTGATCCTCAAGACTCTGCTAAACTTGCTTATGACTCGTAACACATATGAACCTAGAGCTCTGATACCAACTTGTCACGACCCCAATTTCCCACCTTAGGATATCGTGATGGTACCTAGTCTCTAATACTAGGTAAGCCTACTAAACAAGAGAATATGATAGAAATAAAGACTGAAAACATGATATAAACTGATAAGTCTCATAATAATCTCAATACTAAATTACATCTGTAATACTCCCAAAACCCGGTGAAACTAATTCATAAGCACTACATAAATGGACTAAAATCTCAAAGGTATACAGAAGCATAGTATGAGTACACCACAACGGTACCCAGTAAGTATCGAGCCTAACCTCGGTAGAGTAGTGACGAGGATAGGTCAGGACACCTACGAGGACAAGATAAACTATATAGAGTATAATAAAGACTAATAATAGAACACGAGAAAATGAATGATAATAAAGCAGTACAATAATGTAGGCTAATAACAGAATTTAAGGTAAGAAATGCAGCGAGAAGTGAACACATGATGAGAAAAATAAGTAATCAATGCCAGGTTTGCCGCGGTTGGAGTGGAGGGGTACATTGGATTATATTCCTAGTAGGGTGGTGTCCTTTCTTAAGATACATCGTATGGTTGAGAAGGGGTGTGAAGCGTATCTAGCCTTTGTAAGGGATTTCAGTGTTGATACTCTTACTGTTGAGACAGTTCCGGTAGTGAGAGATTTCCTAGATGTGTTCCCAGCAGACCTTCCGGGCATGACGCCCGATAGAGATATCGATTTTAGTATTGACTTAGTGCCGGTCACTCAACCCATTTCTATTCCACCATATCGTATGGCACTAGTAGAGTTGAAGGAGTTAAAGTAACAATTACAAGAGTTACTCAATAAGGGTTTTATCCGACCGAGTGTTTCACCGTAGGGTGCTCTAGTTTTGTTTGTAAAGAAGAATGATGGTTCTATGTAGATGTGTATTGATTATAGGTAGTTAAACAAGGTTACAGTGAAGAACATGTACCCATTACCACGCATTGATGACTTATTTGACCAGCTTCAGGGTGCCACAGTGTTCTCGAAGATTGATTTGAGGTAAGGGTTTCATCAGCTGAAGATTCGGGATCTGAATATTCTGATACTGCTTTGAAGACTCAATGTTGTCACTACGAGTTTCTAGTGATGTCATTTGGGCCGACGAACGCCCTAGCAGCATTTATGCATCTGATGAATAGTATATTCCAGCCATATCTCTATTCATTCGTCATCGTGTTTTTTGATGACATCTTGGAATATTCTCGCAGCCGGGAGGATCATGAGCAGCATTTGAGGGTCGTGCTCCAGACTTCGAGGGAGAAGATGTTATATGCAAAATTCTCCAAGTGTGAGTTCTGGCTTGTTTTAGTGGTGTTTTTGGGTCATGTGGTGTCTAGTGAGGGGATTAAGGTAGATCTGAAGAAGATTGAGGTAGTTTAGAGTTGGCCCAAACCATCTTCAACTATTGAGATTTGGAGTTTCCTTGTGTTGGACGAATATTATAGCCGTTTCGTAGAGGGTTTTTCATTCATTGTTGCACCTTTGACTAGATTTACCCAGAAGGGTGCTCCTTCCAGACGTTCTGAGAAGTGTGTGGCGTGCTTTCAAAAGCTCAAGAATGCTTTGACTACAGCCCTAATTTTGGTGTTGCCTATGGGCCCGTGGTCTTACACTATGTATTATGATGCGTTGCATGTTGGGCTTTGCGCGGTGTTGATGCAAGATGGTAAGGTAATTGCTTACGCATCTCGATAGATGAAGGTTCATAAGAAGCATTATCCGGTACACAACTTGGAGTTGCCAGCTATTGTACATGCATTGAAGATTTGGAGGCATTACTGTACGGTGTCCAATGTGAGGTCTATACTGACCACTGTAGTCTCCAACATCTGTTTAACTAGAAGGATCTTAATTTGCAGCAGCAGAGATAGTTAGAGTTGCTGAAGGACTATGATATCACTATTCTGTATCATCCCAAGAAGGCCATTGTGGTGGCCGATGCCTTGAGTAGCAAAGCGGAGAGTAGGTATATTTTGGCATACTTACTAGCAGCAGAGAGGCCACTAGCCATGGATGTTCAAGCTTCGGCCAATCAGTTTTTAAGACTGGATGTTTCATAGCCCAGTAGGGTTATCGCTTGCTTGGTTTCTCGGTCTTCTTTATATGAGCGCATCAGAGAGCGTCAGTATGGCGACCCCCATTTGCTTTTCCTTAAGGACACGATTAAGCACGACGATGCCAAGGAGGTTTCTATTGGATATGTCGAGGTGTTGTAGATGTATGACCATTTATGTGTGCCCAGTGTGGATGGGGTGCATTAGTTGATTCTTGAGGAGGCCCACAGTTCGCGGTACTCCATTAATCCAGATGCCGCTAAGATGTATTAGGATTTGAGGCAGCATTGTTGGTGGAGAAGAATGAAGAAAGATATAGTGGAGTATGTGATGCAGGGCTTGAACTGTCAGCAGGTGAAGTACGAGCATCAGAGGCCAGGCGATTTGCTTCAGAGACTTGAGATTCCCAGTGGAAGTGGTAGCGTATTATCATGGATTTCATTGTTGGGCTCCCACGGACTTTGAAGAAATTTGACACAGTATGGGTAATTGTGGATAGGCTGACCAAGTCAGCATATTTTCTTCCGGTGGTGACCACCTATTCTTCAAAAGTACCTGGCTCAGATCTATATCCGGGAGATTGTTCGTCTCCATGGCGTGCCAATGTCCATTATCTTCAATCGAGGCACGTAGTTCATATTGCATTTCGGGAGAGCCATGCAACGTGAGTTAGGCACACGGATTGAGTTAAGTACATCATTTCCCCTGAGACAAACAGAGAGTCTGAGCATGCCATTCAGATCTTGGAGGATATGCTACGTGCATGTGTTATGGATTTCAGAGGTTTATGGGATCAGTTCCTGCCACTTGCAGACCTACAACAGCAACTACTAATAGAGTATTTAGATGGCTCCATATGAGGCCTTATATGGGAGACAGTTTCGTTCTCCAGTTGGTTTGTTTGAGGCGAGTGAGGCTAGGTTGTTGGGCACTTATTTGGTTCCGGATGCCTTGGATAAAGTCAAGTTGATTCAAGATCGGCTTCGTACAACATAGTCTAGAGAGAAGAGTTATGCTGATTGGAACGCCCGTGATGTAGCATTTATGGTTGGAGAGAGGGTTTTGCTTCGGGTATCACCCATAAAGTGTGTTATGAGGTTCGGGAAGAAGGGCAAGTTGAGCCCTGGGTGTATCAGTCCTTTTGAGATCCTTGAGAGAGTTGGTAAGGTGGACTAAGCGCATTGCCAATCACCCTATCGGTGGTCCACCTGGTGTTCCATGTTTCTATGCTTTGGAAGTAGTATGGTGATTCGTCCTATGTATTAGATTTCAGCTCAGTCCAATTGGACAAGGATTTGACTTATGTTGAGGAGCCGGTGGCCATCTTGAACAAGCAGGTCAGAAAGTTTAGATTAAAGAACATTGCTTTAGTGAAGGTTCAATGAAGGGGTCATCTGGTCGAGTAGGCGACCTGGGAGACCGAGCACGACATGCAGAGTCATTATCCTCACCTTTTCCTCACTTTATGTATGTCTCTATACACGTTCGAGGATGAACACTTGTTTTAAGAGAAGGAGAACGTAATGACCCGACCGGTCATTTTGTGTATTTGCGCTATGTTTCCCATTTTGATTCTCCACACATGTGTATTTATGGTTTATGACTTACAGGGTTTGTTAGTTTCATTCTGGGAAGGTTTTTGGTTGATTTGGACCCTTTGGTTCTTCACTTAGAAGCCTAAGTTAGAAATGTTGACCAAAGTTTGACTTTTGTGAAAACGACACCGAATGGTGTTTGGATTGCTCCGACAGGTTCATGTCGTGATTTTGGACTTAGGGATATGCCCGAAATCAAATTCAGAGGTCCGTAGGTTGATTTGTGTTATTTTACCTAAAGTTGGCAATTTGAGGTTTAGAAAAATTTCCAAGTTTGACCGTAGGTTGACTTATTTGCTAGCGGGTTCAGAATTTGGTTTTGGGACTTGGAATAGGTCCATTTTACTATTTGGAACTTGTCTGCACAATTTGGTATCATTTGGAGTTGATTTGATAGGATTCAATGCTTGGTTGCAATTCTAGAGGTTCTTGAACTTTTCTTTGAAATTCATGCATTTTGATGTCTGATTCGTAGTTCTAAATGTTATTTTTGTGTTTTGATCCCGTGAGCGAGTTCGTATGATATTTTTAGACTTGTCTAGATGTTGGATTTGGAGCCCCCATGGCTCGGGTGAGATTCGAAAAGGTTTGGACAGACAACAGGTTGCTGGTGTGCTGTGCTGCAGTTATTGCAATTGCAAGCACCAGCTTTGCAATTACAAACATAACAGGGGGGCTCAGGTGTCACAATTGCGATACATGGTTATCATTTGCGAAGTCTGGACTTAGTTGGGGTAGGTCGCAATTGCGACCATTTTGTCGCATTTGCGAGGATGGAAGACATCGCATTTTCGAAGTCTGTGTCGCAATTGCGATACTTCCTGGGCTTGATAAATGCCGCATTTGAGAGATTTTCTTCATAATTGCGAGGGTTTGCAATTTGCGAACTGTAAAGCCCCGTTAAAATTTCCTATTTATTTAAGATCTTAAAGTGCGCTAGCAATATTTGAGGATAAGGTATTCAAGTATTAAAAGAGACCTATGAGATAGGAACACATCATTTTGAAATGAAAATATATGTTTAAGGTGTGTTGTAACATACTATGTAGTTTTGTGAATGGCAAGAAGTTATGTGGAACAAGTTGGATACATTAAGTGGAAAGGATGTCTCAATTTGCATAAGATCCGACTTCAAATGCACGCTGCTACCAAATTATAATTACTTAGGAGGTGATCTACCTATCATATTAAATATCTCTGAGTCTAGTTTCCAACGCATCAAACCGTTCATCATTTGGATATTTCTACAGAAAGTTATGGCCCTTTTACCGAACCTATGCCATATGCACGCCCAGATGCACGACCACACATATAAGGGGGTTTCTGCCTTATGTGCGCGGTCACTTGCCCAGGTGCGCGGCCGTGCACGTAGGAGTAATATAAATACCCCAAGACCGGGGAGAGAGAGTGGCTAAGTCATTTCTTTGAGTTAGGGCTTGCATATCAAGGGGAATCCGTCCTATACTTCCCTCCCATGAACCAAGGTAATGTTTTTGGAGTATTTTGAGTTGATTACTACTCCTAAATACCTATATTAACAAGGATTAATCTTGAAGATCCATAGATCTCCATTCAAATCCCCAAATTGGTCAAGAACACTACAAGTGGGGATTTTCAAGAGTCTCACTATAAGAGGTATGTCTACCATCTCTAACAAATTCATGGTGAATATTTATGTATGAAATATGTGTTAGGACTTATGGGATGGTGATTGGAAGCCACAAGTGCCTAACCTAGGTTGTGTTGGTATTGTAGAGATTGTAAAATGGTTTAATTGATGAGATTGATGGTTTGGGAGTGAATTATTGGGCATGCATGTGCTAACGGAAGTTGTGGATGGCCTAGAGATGATTGTGGGGTGAATCATTATTGTGGAAGGTGGTTGTTAGGTGAAGAAATTCCATTGAAGGAGGTTGAAGAAAGATATGCACATTTGATATTCGTCTAAATGACTTAAAGTATATAAATCTTACTAATATTGGTACAAATGTATTGCATTGTTGTAGATTGAAGTTGTTTAGTGTGGTGGACCATCGTAGTACTATTAAGGGGCGAATTTCAGGTATGTTGGCTAAACTTCTCGCTTGGAATCGAATTCCATGATGTTTCTGTGAGTTTCAAGTATGGTTGACCCAAGTTCCTAATTCCCGTGTTCCGAGTTTTTCTTTATTTGATTATTCCGATTAAGCTTGTGTTAAGAGATATATATACTAAAAATGTGCACCAAATTCTCCTATCATTTTGTGTTCTCCGTCGGGAATGTATCCTAGTGTGACCAATATGTCGAGATAGTATGATTGCAAATCATGTTTAAATTGCAAGTTGTTATGCCCATTTGTGAAAGAAAACTCAATGCACCTAAGACCCATATTGTTCATATTTATGCTTAAGGCCTTAATCCCAAATGCTCTTATTAATGATGATTTATAAAATATGCTTGAAAGTGAAAGAACTGAGAGTGAGATATAGAATGTGGCCATGGTTGTTGTAGCTAGTGCATTTGATCTGAAGTCGTGTTTAAATCGTAAATCACCATTCACTCCTTTATAAATATTTCCAATGTGACTTGAGTTACTACGTATTCAAGAGTTGAAATTGTGTGTTGCCTTCTGTGAAGAAGCATTTAGAAAGGTACGGTGTATTACTCGCTTATGATTTTTAACTTGTGTTGTGATTACAAGTCATTATGCTCTATACTTTAAAAAAAGGGATCTAATGTGTTTAAAGCCTTCATTACTAATGAACTTAAGTTGTGATTTTTTAAATATTCTATATGTTGATGTTTGAGGTGATCCTTGAAAGTAAAGAAAAGAAAGTGTGGAATATGAAATACGACCGTCGTGCCATGAATAAAGAATCTTGTGAATGGCCAAAAAAGCCTAGAATATATTGTTGTTGTGAGTGGTTGAAAATACTAATTAAGGTTTATACAATGTGAAAGATGATGAGATGAATACATTTGTATTTATATTACCTTTGTGTGCAAAAAATAATATTTTTTGGGAGTATCATTAGTAAACCAAGGAAGGGTGGGTCATAAGGCCCACACCCGAAACTACACGTGTTAGTGTAGGGGTGGATTGTGATTATTCCCCTTATTTGGGATGAGATTGATATTAGTTGTGAATTGGAAAGTCAACCCACACGGGATATGTGGGAAGACAGCCTAGCCGACCGAATGGAGATCGGACGCCATGTTGCGTACATGGTGGTACTATTCTTGGTAACACCTTTTTTCGCATCATATATCAAAACGCATTGCCCGTGGGGAGATGACCTAGCAGATCGGGCGTGATCAGACTTCGTGCTAAAAATACTGTGGTATATCAGTGCTAATGATTTTCCAACCAAAAATATATATTATTTTCGTATTTTGAAAATTGTTATGGTTTACCTGGGCCTTTGGATATCATTAATTATTGCTTGTTGTTTCCATGATTTTCCCGTTCTTATATTTGCATTCTATTTTGAAAGAGGACATTTAGCTTTGTATACTAGTACTATTCCATATGTACTGACGTCCCTTTTGCCGGGAGTGTTATATCTTCAATGGATGCAGGTGGTTTATCAGCGGGCATCTTTGGTCCTTGTTAGCAATCACTCTCTATTCAGCAGGTTTTGGTGAGCCCTACTCGACTCCGGCCCCGATGTCACTTGATGTTGTACTTTGTGTTTTGAGGTATAGCCAGGGCCTTGTCACCGAGACTTCCATATTATTCTTCGATTGTACTTAGAGGCTCCGTAGACATGGTGTGGGTGGTTTTTGATGTTGGGAATTGAATTAGAAGTGTTGGTTTGGAAAACATATTTTTCATCATATCTATAAACTTGTAATATTTTGAAAATCGTAAATGAATCTCTTTTGAATAATGGGAAAAGAATGTGGAACACTTGACCCTTTTCATGTCTATCACTTGTACTGATTCTTATATTGTTAATGGGCAATGTTGGATAGAAGTTATCTCCTAGGCTTGCTTAACCGGAGTATCTTGGTTGAGCGCCGATCGCGCTCCCCAAGGTCAGGGCGTGACACGAACCCAGTGTTGCAATTTGCAATTCCAGTGTCGCAATTGCGACATCTGCAACTGAGAAAAAGGGATGGGAGTTGGGATTTCATATATTTTCTCTCATTTTAGAACCCTAGACTCGGTAGGAGGCGGCTTGGAGAGGGATTGTTTATCTACAATCATTGGGTAAGTGATTCTAATCAATTTTCAACTATATTTCATGATTATATCTTAGATTTAACATCAAATTTATGAGAATCAAAGAGGAGTTTTGGGGGATTTTTGTCAATGTTTTGAAAAATGTGAATTTGGATTTTGAGAGTCGATTTGGACTCGGATTTGAAAACAAAATACATATATGGATTCGTAGGGCTATGGGTAGTCAAAATTTACCCTGGACCTGGATTTTTACCGGGCGGGCCCGGGGTTGACTTTTGTTGACTTCTTGGAAAAACTTTATCTATTCTAATTGGTTTCTCTTGCATTGTTTGGTGTTATTAAGTTATTTTTTCTTAGATTTGAGCCGTGTGGAGATAAATTTTAGCGAAAAACCTATTTTCGAGGGTTGATTTGGCCTAGTTGAGGTAAGTATCATGTCTAACTTTATGTGGGGGAACTACCCATTAGGATTTGGGTTGTTGTGTGTTAATTGTACTATGTGGAAGACGTGTACACAAGGTGACGAGTGTGTTCATGGGCTTTTTTACTAGTGTGGTATTTTTACTAGTTTAGACTTTTAGACTTCTTATATATATTTAATAGGATTTGTTATAACATGATTACATCTTTCATTGTTAACTTTACTCTTACATGCTCTAATTGAAGGTTTTAGCATTTGTTCTATCCTTTATTGTTGTAATTGCTCTTATATGCTTTAGTTGAAGTTGCTACCTCCCTTATTGTCTTGTTACCCCTTTTATTGTTGAATTACTCTTACTTGAAGTTGTTATTTCATGGAATATCTTCGTGTTGGGTTATTGATGTTGAAGTTGTGAAAGCAATTATCACATTGAGGTCGAAGTTGTTAATTGTTGAGATATCTCTTCTTAAACATTGTGATTGATCCATGAGCTATATGTTGTGGTAACATTGCTATTGTTGATTTTGGCAAGTGTTGTGACATATGGGCACATATAGCGCGTGTTGATTATTGTGTTGTGATATTGATACGCATGTGGTGGTATAAGGATTGGGGTTGATACGCATGCGGTGAGATAAGGTGGGATTTATACGCTTGTTGCTAGTAAGAAATTAGCTGAAACCACGCTGTGAGATAAGGGGGCAAAAATGCGTGTAGCTACTTCGGAAAAAATATTTTTAAAAATAAATGCACGGCTCACGCAGTGATATAAAGAAAGATTGTGATTGAAATTGTGAAATATAAATATGAGGCGTGGCACCTCAGTTGTGATTCTTGTTGTACATTCCATGTTAAAAAGGCTTGTTAGTTGAACAGTTCTTATCGTTTTCTTTATTATCTTATTTGTGTTCGTCTGTATTTGATTACTTGTTGTTCTCATTATGTGTTCACTTCTCGTTGCCTTTCTTGCCTTAAATTTATTAGCCTACATCATTGTAATGCTTTGTTATCATTCATTTCCTCGTTTTCTGTTTTTGGTCTTTATTATACTCTGTATAGTTTATCTTATCCTAGTAGGTGTCATGACTTGACCTCGCCACTACTCTACCGAGGTTAGGCTCGATACTTACTGGGAATCATTGTGGTATACTCATACAACATTTTTGCATATTTTTGTGCAGATCCAGGTACATCTGCTCGTGCCTGGCACTAGTGATTATTCAACTATTTTCGGAGACTTCAAGGTATACCTGCCCGACGCTCGCAGATCTCAGAGTCACCTTCCGCCATTCTCTTATTACTGTTTATCCTCTATTCAGGTAGTGCTGTATTTGAGATTTTAGTATATTTCTGTAGAGCTTATGACTCAGTTTCACCGGGTTTTGGGAGTATTGTAGCTGTGATTCAGTATTAAGATTATTATGAGACATATCAGTTTATATCATGTTTTCAGTCTTTATTTCTATCATATAATCTTGTTTGTTAGTCTTACCTAGTCTTAGAGACTAAGTGCCATCACGACATCCTAAGGTGAAAAATTTGGGTCGTGACAGTTAAAGATGATGAAGACATATTAACCCTTGATTATGGGTTAAAAAAATCTAGCCTGGCTTTAATAATAATTAATTATAGCGGAAGATTGTGGGTTAACTAGCACACAATCGCACACAAAGCAAATAGAGAAGAAAAATAATACAAAAATTTAACGAGATTCGGCTAAGCCTAATCCTCGAGGGAGAAGTATAGTGAATTTTTGAGTATGAATAAGAAAGAAGGTACAATATAAAGAATCGCAACTACAACTCTTTTATATAAATCTGAAGTAGTTTCAAACCTATAATAGAATAATTTTTCTAATCCTACAAAGGACAATAGTTTTCTCTTTTCTAACTCTATTAGAACAATGAGTTTCCTAAACCAGGGATAATGAGTTAGCTAAAAATACAAGGAAATAATTAAAGACATAAATAGCACTTACAACATAGATAACGATGATCATATGCAAGTTCAGAGGTGGAGGCAAGATTTGAAACTTATGGGTTCGGAATTCTAAATCTTTTAAGTTACTAGGTTCTAAATTAATAATTTATACATGTTCAATGAATTTCTCAAGACAAATACATGGTTTGAACAAAAGCTACTGGGTTCGGCCGAACTCGTAAGTTATACTCTCCCTCCGCCACCGTACAAGTTGATAAACCAAAGGACGTGTGCTTCAAATAAACCATAACTCTAAAATATAAAAAGGGCTCTAAATTCAAAATATAAGTTTGTATTTTGTGCGTAATCAATTGTCTCCACGAATAATGTTTTGGTATGATTAAGTAATGCAATTTTAGAAAATTTGTGAATCCACTATGGAAAAGATTTGATTGTAAGGAGTTAAAATAGGAATAAGGGAGAAGAGGAAAGGTGTCGCCAATTTTATCAAAGCGTGCGGCATAGGTAAGGGGATTACATTTTGGGTTTGCAATGGATGGATTTGACCAACGTCGTTGTCCCTTTGTCTCACTTTGTGCTACCATAAGTGAGGTATCCAGTACTTCATGTCTGCTGGGTTTCTAATCTTTCCTTATCATTTGGAATAACAATTTAACCACAAATTATTCATTTGGTTCCACTAGCATTCTCTCTTTTTCTCATTGCTCTACCTGTCTACCATTTCCATATTGAGTAAGGCACTAGGAGTTCCAATGTAACCCTTGTCTTCTATTCCACGAATGACCATCTAACTTTAAGTTTATTGCACTTAAGTGGTAGAATTAATTCTTGTACAACAAAAAAAAAAAACTTAATTATGGCTACATATCACAGAAAATAAACAAATGCTTGAAAAATGCTTCATATGTCTCGAAAACACAAGTAAATTGCAACTTCTGTAACTCACCTTAGATGATATCTACATAGCACTATTATAAAAATAAAAATAAAAATAAAAAGTTTTTTTCATACCCAACACAATGCTCGATGTCATTTACCATATATGGCGTATCGTGGATTTTCTTTTAATGAGTAATTTTATTGTTCTCTTTTGGAGTGCCACATAAATATTATTTATGTAAAGTGAGTTACTGATGTGGCTGTACTTACATGGCAAGTTTATATATGTGGCTGCCCATTTGCTTTTTCAGGTGGGAATTTATCATTTCCCATAGTTTTTATATTCTATCATAATATAGTTATATATAGTTGAGTTATTATTTGTTTCCTGCTACAACAATTATATTTATGAATTATCCCCATCTTGTTATTACCTCTTAACTAGCCTTCCTTTAATCTTTTAATGAATCAAGGTTGTCATTCGTAGTTCTTCTACTGAGTTGAGCTTGTGAGTAATGAAGGATACTTACAAGTTCTAAGAAATGTTATTGGGACAAGCTGAGGATCACTATCTTCCAAAAGAGTAGATAACGTCTTCGCTTTTAATTTTTTATTATGCATTAAATTTATGAAGATAAGATAGTTACTAAGTTCCCGATCGAAAGGAAATGGAACGAAATGAAGCGTAAAGAACCTCTTTTTAGCTAAATTTGATATCCATCAAAACTGCTGGTTTATGCTGGCTTAATTAACCCCAAGTGGCAGTCTGATTCCTTATGCTAAAAGCAAAGAAAAAGATGGCCATCGATGGTTTCTGCTCTCTTCAATGTATTTTATTTTCCATGTCAAAAGGTAAGACTTGGTTTCATCTCTGTAAATTTTATAAAATGAGTTACTCTTTTCAGTACTAGAGTAGCTTGGCGTCCTATCAAATTAATATATGGCTGTCAAGATAATGTACGGCTTGATAGCTGTTGCACTACATGCTTGGACAACTGTAAATCAAAATTGAAAATGTTTGTGTTAGCTTTCATAATAGAGGGATAGACAAAGAGTGTGTCTGAGCGTGTATTCTGATTTATATGTATTTCATTTTATATTTTGAAGAATAAAAACATATAATATATATATATTTTTATATGATTTTTAAAATATATAAATTAATTGTCACACATTAAGAAGTAATGTTTCCCCAACCCCTGCCCCCATATTTATTTTTAAAACAAAATCATAAGGTGGTGGCTCAGACCTTAAAATTATAATGTGTGAATTGAGACTTCAACTTGTGTTTTGGCCTTTATTTCGTTGATGTGATGTTATTGTATGTGTTTGGAGGCTTTGGATAGGTCAAGGTAGTATTTATGGATTTGTTGGTGTAGTTGAATGGGGTCCCGCGTGGCTCGGGTGAGTTTCGGACCATCCGAAGTATTTTTGGAAGTTGCAGATTTTTGCTGGTGTCAGGTTCTTCATTGCGATCGTGGAGGTAGCATTACGATTGCAGAGTGTATTTTGGAGCTTGGGGGAGATTGTTCTTCACGTTCGCGACAGTGCAGTCGCGTTCGCGATTGGTGTGGCATATTATCCTTCGCATTCGCGACTTGGCGGCCGCGTTCACGTTCGTGTATCAATGAGGCAGGCTGGGGGTTGGCTGGAGCTTGACTTTCGCAATCGTGGGTGGTGGCTCGCGTTCGCATAGATCTGGTGAGACTGTGCATCTATAAACCTGGAGAGACTGTGTATCGCGTTCGTGTGGGTGAAGCCGCATTCACGAAGGTGTATTTTTGGGCTGTTTCTTTTTGTGTTTTACGAACACGAGGCACGTGCCGTGTACGCTAAGGGTAGTACTCGGTAGAATATATGAAGTTCTAATTTCGGGATGTTAGCCCATTCTCTTATATTTTGAACCCTAGACTTGGAGAGGAGCAATTTTTGAAGGAGACTTTCATACAAGATTTTGGGATAAGTGACTTTTACTTATTTTTGGTATTATTTCAAGATGTACATGAATTATTAATACCTAAATATGGAATTTTGAGGAAATTTTGAGGGCTTTTTCCTACAACTTAAGAAAGTGAAAATTGAGGATTTGAAGGTTGAGTTGGACTTGATTTTGAAATCTAATTATATATTTGGACTCGTGGGGGATGTGTAGTCGGGATCTACCCCTTGACTCGAGTTTTGACCATGTGGGCCCGAGTTGACTTTTGTTGGATTTTAGAAATTTGATTAAATATTGAAACTTTATTATTTGAAATTGATTCCTATGACTTTGTTTGACGTTATTTAGTTATTTTTGGCTAGATTCGAGCTGGTCGGAGGTGGTTTCTAAAGCAAAAGCAATTTTAGAGGGTCGATTTGACCAGTTTGAGGTAAATATCTTGCCTAATCTAGTATGAGAGAATAACCCTTAGGATTGGACCTTATTTGTTTAATTATAATGTATGTAAAATGACGTATATGCGAGATGACAAGGGTGCTATGTATGAAAAGTAACTGGATTAGACTTTTGGCTTCTACTTTGCCTTAATTTGATTGTGTGCTCTCTATGATTGTCACGACCCAAAATCCCATCACAGGCGTCGTGATGGAACCTAGTCTCTAAGACTAGGTAAGCCGATTTAGATTACCTTTTGAAGCTATTATTTTTTAATAAAAACTAACAACGGAAATAATTACAATACACAACCTCCCAAGACTGGTAGTACTGAGTCACGAACTCTAACTCAATATATGGAGTGATCATGAGGACCGAATATATAATACTATTTGATTACGAATTAACAGTACAATGAAATGAAAAGTCTCCAAGGGACTGCGACGGCCAAGCAGCTCTATCTTGAATCCTTACGATCGCGTTTTAACTCTGCTCAAGTCCGATATCTCCAATACCTAGCTCTGCACAAAAATGTGCAGAAGTGTAGTATGAGTACACTACGGTCGATACCCAGTAAGTATCAAGACTAACCTCAGTTGAGAAGAGACGAGGTACAGTCAAGACATTCACTAGTCTAATAACCTGTGCAATATAATATACAAAATAATAGGAAACAAATAATAATAAGGGCAGGATAAAACAACCAGTGATATGCACAACAAACAATAAGAATACCATTAATATCACTTAATAAATATAATTACACCCAATTAAATCAAGCCCTTCAAATAAATGTCTTTCACATATAATTCTCCCAGATAACTCTCTTTCAAATATAATTTTCTCAATTAATTATTTTTCAAATATAATTCTTTCAATAAATCTTTTCAAATATAATTTCCTCAAATAAATATCTTTGAAATATAATTCTTTCATATAATACTTTCTAAGTAAAAATCCTTCCAAATAAATATGTTGGATATAATTCTTTCAATTAAAAATTCACCATGTGACACCTCATTTCATAATCATAAAAATACGGGTCTCAACCCATTTTCATATTTTCACGGCACTTCGTGCCCATAATTAAATTATCATATTTACCCGGCACCTCGTGCCCTCATTTTATATCACAACTACACGGACAATGCACGTGCCAATTATCATTATCATTTCATCATAGCACCTCGTGCCCACATTTCATATCACAACTGCACAGACAATTCACGTGCCACATATCCTCATTATTTACTCACGGCACCTCGTGCCCATATTTTATTTTATAATCCGCCTGGCAATAGCCACAGGCTCTCAATTTCAACATAAATTTGATTGTTATCAATTTACCAGCAATAAGACAAATTGCACAAGGTATAAAAATAAACACAAGAAAATTATAACATCACATGAAAATTATCAACACCACAACCCCACATCATCAAATATCATCCCTGACAATAGTCACTCTTATCGCTCCTATAGCCACCCGTATCACTCCTATAGCCACCCGTATCGCTCCGCCTAGACAATATCAATAGCCACCCTTATCGCTCCTATTGTCACCCTTATCGCTCCTATTGCCACCCTTATCGCTCCGCCCAGACAATATCAATAGCCATCCTTGTCGCTCCTATTTCTACCCTCGTCGCTCCTATAGCCACCCTTGTCGCTCTGTCCAGACAATATTCCAACAAACACAACAACAGTAAAATGCCACCCTTATACCTACATAATATCAACGGTGAAATGCCACCCTTATACCTACATAATATCAACGGTGAAATGCCACCCTTATACCTACATAATATCAACGGTGAAATGCCACCCTTATACCTACATAATATCAACGGTGAAATGCCACCCTTATACCTACATAATATCAACGGTGAAATGCCACCCTTATACCTACATAATATCAACGGTGAAATGCCACCCTTATACCTACATAATATCAACGGTGAAATGCCACCCTTATACCTACATAATATCAACGGTGAAATGCCACCCTTATACCTACATAATATCAACGGTGAAATGCCACCCTTATACCTACATAATATCAACGGTGAAATGCCACCCTTATACCTACATAATATCAACGGTGAAATGCCACCCTTATACCTACATAATATCAACGGTGAAATGCCACCCTTATACCTACATAATATCAACGGTGAAATGCCACCCTTATACCTACATAATATCAACGGTGAAATGCCACCCTTATACCTACATAATATCAACGGTGAAATGCCACCCTTATACCTACATAATATCAACGGTGAAATGCCACCCTTATACCTACATAATATCAACGGTGAAATGCCACCCTTATACCTACATAATATCAACGGTGAAATGCCACCCTTATACCTACATAATATCAACGGTGAAATGCCACCCTTATACCTACATAATATCAACGGTGAAATGCCACCCTTATACCTACATAATATCAACGGTGAAATGCCACCCTTATACCTACATAATATCAACGGTGAAATGCCACCCTTATACCTACATAATATCAACGGTGAAATGCCACCCTTATACCTACATAATATCAACGGTGAAATGCCACCCTTATACCTACATAATATCAACGGTGAAATGCCACCCTTATACCTACATAATATCAACGGTGAAATGCCACCCTTATACCTACATAATATCAACGGTGAAATGCCACCCTTATACCTACATAATATCAACGGTGAAATGCCACCCTTATACCTACATAATATCAACGGTGAAATGCCACCCTTATACCTACATAATATCAACGGTGAAATGCCACCCTTATACCTACATAATATCAACGGTGAAATGCCACCCTTATACCTACATAATATCAACGGTGAAATGCCACCCTTATACCTACATAATATCAACGGTGAAATGCCACCCTTATACCTACATAATATCAACGGTGAAATGCCACCCTTATACCTACATAATATCAACGGTGAAATGCCACCCTTATACCTACATAATATCAACGGTGAAATGCCACCCTTATAC
>AWOL01S0000566.1:0-11447 GCA_000715115.1 Nicotiana otophora
GTATCGCTCCGCCTAGACAATATCAATAGCCACCCTTATCGCTCCTATTGCCACCCTTATCGCTCCGCCCAGACAATATCAATAGCCATCCTTGTCGCTCCTATTTCTACCCTCGTCGCTCCTATAGCCACCCTTGTCGCTCTGTCCAGACAATATTCCAACAAACACAACAACAGTAAAATGCCACCCTTATACCTACATAATATCAACGGTGAAATGCCACCCTTATCTCCCCAAAATAATAACTCAGACAACATAAAAATTTACACGGGAAATTAACACGACAATATAATAAAATTAATTCATATCATAATTTGCCCAATGGCCACAACCAAATTTCAAAGATATAACAAAATCAATTAAATTCACAGCAAATAGCCCAAGGCTCCACACAATGTATATAACACCCAAAAACAATCAATAGAGATAGAAATTACTCAGCATAAAGCAAAACCTTCATTACTGAAAATTTAGATAATTATATTAACACTCATTCTTAAGCTCGCTTAAATTAATTATTTGCATAAGAAAATTCATATTGGAATTAATTTCCAAGAAATATTAAACCAACAATACTCACGAAATTTCATAAATATTTCAAGTAACAATCACATCAAATTATCATATAAAAATAAATTCAAGAATAAGGATTTAAGCATGCCAAACAGATGATTTAATAATTTTTCACAATTTTCCAATTTACTACACAATAATGCCTAAGACTTTAATTCAATGAATTTTGCACGTATAAGCCCGAGTATATACTCGTCACCTCGCATACACGGCCTTTCACATTTCATAAATGGTACATAAGACTCAATGCCTAAGGGGTAATTCTCCTACTCGAGGTTAAGCAAGACACTTACCTTTTTGAAGTTAGGCCGATATTCTAAAATAGCCTTCTTGCTTGAATTGACCTCCGGACAGCTCAAATCTATCCAAATTAATTGTATAACTTCATTAAAATTCATCGTAAACAATTTCGGATAATAATACGTTGACTTAAAAATTTATTACAAAAAGTCAACAAAAGTCAATGCGGGGCTCGCCCCTCGGAACGCGACATAATTTTCATGAAATCCGAACACCTATTCCGATACGAATTCAACCATACCAATTTTATCGAATTCTAATAACAACTCGATTTCCAAATCTTAAATTTTTGTTTTTGGAAGAATTTACAAAAACCTTGATTTTTCTCCATTAAATCCGAATTAAATGATGGATTCAAAGACATAATAATGGAAATTAATCAAAACTGGATAAGAATCACTTATCCCAAACACCCAGGCAATAATATCTCTAAAACTTGCCTTCTACCGAGCTCCCAATTATATTTTTGAGTTATGAACTCAAACCCCCGTTTTTGGGACTTTTAATTCTGCACAAATAGGCCTTCTTCGCATTCGCGACCTCTGTCTCGCGTTCGCGAATGCCAAAAACTCGCTGCCTCAAATTCTTCTTCGCGTTCGCGTTACCAGCATCGTATTCGCGAAGGCCTGCCGTTCAAGCTCTCGCGTTCGCGTTCAAGCTCTCGCATTCGCGATGCACTCAAGTCCTACTGCTTCGCGTTTGCGAAGGCTGATGACTCTAGGCCCAGTCCCCTCCTTCCTTCTTCGTGTTCGCGACTGGCCCCCCGCATTCGCGTAGGTTCTTCAGGCATACCTTCGCGTTCGCGAGCCCTTCTTCGCGTTTGCGAAGGCCAAATCCCAGCAACCTCAAACTCTTCTTCGCGTTCGTGTGACTCTCTTCGCGTTCGCGAAGAAGGAAGTCAGATACCATATACAACAGTTCCGAAACATCCTGAAATGATCCGAAACCACCCCAAAACACACCCGAGGCCCCCGGGACCTCAACCAAATACACCAATAAGTCCTAAAACATCATACGAACTTAGTCGAATTCTCAAATCACCTCAAACAACATCAAAACAACGAATCGCACCCCAAATCCAAATCTATGAACTTTGACTTTCCAATTCTATAACTTGTGCCGAAACACATCAAATCAATACGGAATGACTTCAAATTTTGCACACAAGTTATAATTGACATTATGAACCTACTCCAACTTTCAGAATCAGATTCCGACCCCGATATCAAAAAGTACACTTCCGGTCGAATTCTCCAAAAATTCGTCTTTCGTCATTTCAAGCCGTAATCGGCTACAAACCTTAGATTCACAGTCCGGATATGATCCTAAGTCCAAAATCTCCCAACAGAGCTAACAGAACTGATGGAACTCCATTCTGGAGTAGTCTTCACACAGTTCCGACTACAGTTACAATTCTAAGACTTAAGCTTCCATCTTAGGGACTAAGTGTCCCTAATCACCCCAAATCATCCGTAAATCAAACTCGATCACACACGCGTGTCATAATACATATTGCAAGGCTGCTCAAGACCTTAAGTCACTGAATGGGGCGTAAATTCTTAAAATGACATTTCAGGTTGTTACGTTCTCCACCTCTTAAACAAACGTTCGTCCTCGAACGTGCTAAGAATTATTCTGCGGTTACCAAATTGATGATTTTACTTTTACACATATACTCACGGTTGATCCCACGTTACTGTATTTGAGATAAGCCCGACAACACCATCTCATTTGAGATTATTTCTTTTCTCCGTTCTTGTAAGCTTTAAAGCAAAATCCCTAACTCTCCAATAATTTCCAAAATATCTGATTTTCACTTCGACGCACGGTATTAGTCACAACTGGCTATAGCAACTCGTGCCTATGTACACATCAACTTTCTTGATAGTGTTGAAGTAATTCAAAACTTTCTCTGGGTTGCTACATTCTTCTCCCTCTTAGGATCATTCTCCCTCAAACACATAACATATTTATCTATTCCTTTGCAATTCTCAATCTTTCAAATTGAACTAACTCCCAATTTTTTCAGAAATTTCGGCAGAGTCTCCCCTGTAATTGGGCCTATCCACCTCCCAGAATAACACCAAAACAACTACTAACAATACATCCACAACCCAAAAATATACCACAAGGTATATATCAATAACACCAATCTCAGCATTACAAGCACTGCATTATCATAATGATATCAGGACATGAAGCACATCATATGTATGCTCATCACCACATCTCTGGTCTTAAAAGTTGTTCATAATCAATTCTAGCATCATCAATTAATCTCATATTAACCATCACCTCATTTCGAATTTTCACAACACTGATAACAGAATGTGAGGCATGAATACCTCATGATTTCTTACTCGGATTAATGAGTCACATTTAACGCCACCTGGGCACTCAGCTCATAGGTTAAAACTCAATGTTTACAGCACGAAAATGGTTGAATATGCACAGAAAAAATATACAAGAATTATCAAATAAGCCTAACAGGCATGACTCCCTATTAATACTATTGTACAATTAAATTTCACGAAGGAAAAATTTTTAAACTCATAAATATTTCACCACAAGGACCGCATCCTTACATAACTTCCACTGCGGCTTGCAGTCCGGTTTAAATATTTCACATCATGTAAAAACATGCGAGGATCTCATCCTCAATTCCGAATCACAATTATGTTACACATTGTGCCAACTGAAAATTTTAATTTCCTTTCTTTCTTCTTTTCAATATATTTCATAAAATATTTTCACAACATATAATGAACCCTCATACCGGTAGGGTATATAATTCGTAAAAATTGGAATCAATTATTCCGAAACACATTAACCCCGCTGTAATGAATAATAAAAATTACTGTTGGGCTTATAGCCCTCATTGGTGTACCAAAAATAAAATGACATACACGGGCTCACATTTTTAAAGCTCCCAACAGGGATAAACATATAAGTGGGTCACAAATTTACGAAGCTCACCCATAAGTGGAGCATAATAGGAGGACTCACCTCAATGTTCAAGACCGAATCAAATTAAGGAAAATATCCTTTTATAATAAAATCAGGATCACACCTGTAATAAGACCATCTACTGTATTGGCCTCAGCCAAAACATATCGATTATATCAACGGGTCGGGCCTCCACCTCTTAGGCGCCCACTACCCGCCTGTCCTCCACCTCTAGCTGACTGTTCACGTGGAGTATCAGCTGGAATAAAGCTTGTAGCTGGAGTGTTCTGATGAAATCCACCCCTCCCAAGTCTGGGACAATCTCACATGATATGCTTAGTATCACCACACTCATAACAACCCCTTTGAGGTCACGGCTGCTCGTACTGAATCTGTATCGAATAACTGGAATAACCACTGTAAGAATCTCGTGTCGGTGGTGCACTATAAACTGGAGCACCCCGAGTAATCTGATGTGCAGACTGAGTTGACCGGCTGCTCGAGCCTCCGTTATAATGGGTTCTAACTGAAGAGTAAAATCCACTGAACCCTCTAGATCTTCAAGACCTTTTGGCCTCCTTAGACTCCCTTTCCTCGCTTAAAATACCTTCAATCTTCCTAGCAATCTCCACTACTTGTTGAAATGGAGCATCAGTTTGCAACTCTCGACCCTTACATATTTTAATATCATAATCGAGCCCCTCAATGAATCTACGGACTCGTTCTCTGATTGTAGGAACTAAGATAGGTGCATGACAGGCTAATTCACTAAACCTGATTGCATATTCTGACATTGTCATAGTGCCCTGACGCAACCGTTCAAACTCTGTGTGCCACGCATCTTTGAGAGACTGGGGACAAACTCTTTCAAGAATATTTCCGAAAATTAAGCCCAAGTAGGTGGTGTGGCATCGGCTGGTCTACCTTCTTCATATATTTGCCACCACCGATATGCTGCACCTGACAGTTAAAATATAGTAAAGGCAACTCCGCTCACTTCCACAATACCCATGGTGCGGATAATACGATGACAATTTTCTAGAAATCCCTGGGCATCCTCTGTAGCCGTGCCACTGAAAGTAGGTGGACTATACCTCTTACAACTTTAAGTCTCTTTTGTTCTTCTTTTGATTCCTCTGGCCTGACCTCAGGCCGAACCGGAATAACAGGTTGTACCGATACTACACCGGATCCTGAACAACATGAACCTGTTGCTCTAGAGTTGTGGTAGGAGTCTGAGCTACTCCCCCAATTTGCGCAATATTTGGTGCAACAAAGATCAATCCCGCCTGAGTTAATGTACCAAACATACTTAGGAACTGTGCTAAAGTCTCCTGAAGTCCTGGGGTAACCACATGTGTTTCTGGTACCCGTCCCCCAACTAGAGCTATTGGTGGCTCCTCAACTGTTGTTCTGACAGGTGCTCTAGTCGCAGCACGTGCCCTTCCTCGACCTCTACCTCGGCCTCTATCTCGGCCCCGGCCTCTTGCAGCCCTAGCAATATGAGCGGATGCCTGCTCAGCTAACTCGGTAGCACGTGTCCTCACCATCTGTGAAATTATAGAGATGCAAAGGCTCAAATTCCAAATTCAACAAATTTCGCACGACAGGAATGAAAGAAATGGAAATTTTCTAACAGTTCTGTAGCCTCTTGAAGATAAGTACAGACGTCTCCGTACCGATCCGCAAGACTCTACTAGACTCGTTCATGACTCGTAGAACGTATGAACCTAGGGCTCTGATACCAACTTGTCACGACCCAAAATTCCACCACAGGTGTTGTGATGGCACCTAGTCTCTAAGACTAAGGTAAGACGATTTAGATTACTTTTTGAAGTCATTATTTTTTATAAAAACTAACAGGGAAAATATTTACAGTACAAAACCTCCCAAGATTGGTAGTACTGAGTCACGAACTCTAACTGAATACATGGAATGATCATGAGGACCGATCATACAATACTGTTTGATTACAAATTAACAGTACAATGAAATGAAAAAACTCCAAGGGACTACGACGATCAAGCAGTTCTAACTTGAATCCTTACGATCGCGCTTTAATTATGCTCAAGTATGATATCTCCAATACCCGGCTTTGCACAAAAATGTGCAGAAGTATAGTATGAGTACATTACAGTCGGTACCCAATAAGTATCAAGACTAACCTCAGTGGATAAGAGACGAGGTACAGTCAAGACACTAACTAGTCTAATAACCCGTGTAATATAATATACAAAATAATAGGAAACATATAATAATAAGGGCAGGATAAAACAACTAGTGATATACGTAATAGACAACAAGAATACCATTAATATCACGCAATGATTAATAAACACAATTACACCCAATTAAATCAAGCACTTCAAATAAATGCCTTTCACATATAATTCTCCCAGATAACTCTCTTTCAAATATAATTTTCTCAATTAATTATTTTTCAAATATAATTCTTTCAATAAATCTTTTCAAATATAATTTCCTCAAATAAATATCTTTCGAATACAATTCTTTCATATAATACTTTCTAAGTAAAAATCCTTCCAAATAAATATTTTGAATATAATTCTTTCAATTAAAAACTCACCATGTGATACCTCATTTCATAATCATAAAAATACGGGTCTCAGCCCATTTTTATATTTCCACGGTACCTCGTGCCCATAATTAAATTATCATATTTCTCCGGCACCTCGTGTCCTCATTTCATATCACTATGGCACAGACAATTCACGTGCCAATTATCATTATCATTTCATCACAGTACCTCATGCCCACGTTTCATATCACAGCTGTACGGATAATTCACGTGCCAAATATCCTCATTATTTACTCACGGCACCTCGTGCCCACATTTTATTTTATAATCCGCCTGGCAATAGCCACAGGCTCTCAATTTTAACATAAATCAGATTGTTATAATTTTACCAACAACAAGATAAATTGCACAAGGTATAAAAATAAACACAAGAAAATCACAACATCACATCAAAATTATTAACACCACAACCCCACATCATCACATATCGTCCCTGACAACAACTACCCTTATCGCTCCTATTGCCACCCATATCACTCCTATAGCCACCCTTATTGCTCCGCCCAGACAATATCAATAGCCACCCTTAACGCTCCTATAGCCACCCTTATCGCTCCGCCCAGACAATATCAATATCCACCCTTATCGCTCTTATTGCCACCCTTGTCGCTCCTATAGCCATCCTTATTGGTCCGCCCAGACAATATTCTAACAAATATAACAAAAATGAAATGCCACCCTTACCTCCCCAAAATAATAACTCACACAACACAACAATTTAGACGGAAAATTAATACGACAATATAATAAAATTAATTCATATCACAATTTGCCCAATGGCCACAACCAGATTCCAAGGATATAACAAAATTAATTAATTTTACAACAAATAGTCCAAGGCTCCACGCAATGTATATAACACACAAAAACAATCAATAGAGATAGAAATTACTCAGCATAAAGCAAAACTTTCATTAATGCAAATTCACATAATTATATTAATACTTACTCTTAAGCTCGCTTAAATTAATTATTTACATAAGAAAATTCATATTGGAATTAATTTGCAAGAAATAATAAACCAACAATACTTACGAAATTTCATAAATATTTCAAGTAACAATCACATCAAATTATCATATAAAAACAAATTCAACAATAAGGATTTAGGCATGGCAAACATATGATTTAATAATTTTTCACAATTTTCCAATTTACTACACAATAATACCTAAGACTTTAATTCAATGAATTTTGCACGTATAAGCCCGAGTACGTACTCGTCACCTCACGTACATGGCTTTTCACATTTCACAAATGGCACATAAGACTCAATGCCTAAGGGGTAATTCCCCCACTCGAGATTAAGCAAGATACTTACCTTTTTGAAGTTAGGTCGATATTCCAAAATAGCCCTCTTGCTTGAATTGACCTCCGGACAGCTCAAATCTATCCATATTAATTGTATAACTTCATTAAAATTCATCGAGAACGATTCCGTATAATAATACGTCGACTTAAAAATTTATTCCAAAAAAGTCAACAAAAGTCAACGCGGGGCCCACCCCTTGGAACCCAATATAATATTTATGAAATCCGAACACCCATTCCGATACGCGTTCAACCATACCAATTTAACAACTCGATTCCAAATCTTAAATTTTCATTTTGGAAGATTTTTCAAAAACCTTGCTTTTCCTCCATTAAATCCAAATTAAATGATGGATTCAAAGACATAATCATGGAAATTAATCAAAAATGGATAAGAATCACTTACCCCAAACACCCACGCAAGAATCTCTCTAAAAATCGCCTTCTACCGAACTCCCAATTAGAGTTTTGAGTTATGAACTCAAACCCCCGTTTTTGAGACTTTTAATTCTGCCCATATAGGCCTTTTTCGCGTTCGCGACCTCTGTCTCGCATTCGTGAAGGCCAAAAACTTGCTGCCTCAAATTCTTCGTCGCATTCGCGTTACCAGCATCGTGTTCGCGAAGGCCTGCCATGCATATCATCGCGTTCGCGATGCACTCAAGTCCTACTGCTTCGCGTTCACGATTGAAGCTTCACATTCGCGAAGGGTTATGACTCTAGGCCCAGTCCCCTCCTTCTTTCTACGCATTCGCGACTGGCCCCTCGCGTTCGCGTAGGTTCTTCAGGCATACCTTCGCGTTCACGAGCCCTCCTTCGTGTTCGCGAAGGAAAAATCCCAGCAACATCAAAACTCCTCTTCGCGTTCGCGTGACTCTCTTCGCATTCGCGTGACTCTCTTCACGTTCACGAGGAAGGAAGTTAGATATCAGATACAGCAGTTCTGAAACAGCCGAAAATGATCCGAAACCACCCCGAAACACATCCGAGGCCCCCAGGACCTCAACCAAATATACCAACAAGTCCTTAAACATCATACAAACTTAGTCGAATTCTTAAATCACCTCAAACAACATCAAAACGATGAATCGCACGCCAAATCAAAATCTATGAACTTAGAACTTTCAAATTCTACAACTTGTGCCGAAATACATCAAATCAATCCGGAATGACTTAAAATTTTGCACACAAGTCATAATTGACATTATGGACCTACTCCAACTTCCGGAATCAGATGCCGACCCCGATATCAAAAAGACTACTTCCGGTCCAATTCTCCAAAAATTTGACTTTCGCCATTTCAAGCCTTAATCGGCTACAGACCTCAAATTCACAGTCTGGACATGCTCCTAAGTCCAAAATCACCCAACGGAGCTAACAGAACTGACAGAACTCCATTCCAGAGTCATCTTCACACAGTTCCGACTACGGTCAAAATTCTAAGACTTAAGCTTCCGTCTTAGGGACTAAGTGTCCCAAATCACTCCGTAAATCAAACTCGACCACACAGGCGGGTCATAATATATATTGCGAGGCTGCTCAAGACCTTAAGTCACTGAACGAGGCATAAATTCTTAAAACGACAAGTCGGGTCATTACAATGATACATGTGTAATCCTTTATATGACTATGCGAGATTATCCTTTCATGCTAGAGATCATATTTTAGGATTATTATCTCCTAATTAGCCAAGACGGGCATTTGTGGAATCATTGATAAATTGATGTAATGAACCGATAGGTCATTTTGAGTAATAGCCCTTATTTTCATGTTTTGAGACCTCTCATTACTTCACTAGATGCTATAAGACTTGCATGCGTGGTTTGTGTTATTTTTTAGAAAGTTTTTACTTGAAAGTTTAAAGAAAATCTGATTTTTGGCTTTAAAAATAACTTAAGTTGAGCAAGGTCAACATTCTTGGTAATCAACATCGGATAAGTATTTTGATGATTCTGGTAGATTCATATGATATTTTTGGACCTATACGCATGTTTGGTTGTGGTGCAGGGTGACCTAAGCGCCTTTTTGGCGCATATGTGAAAGATTGTGAACAAAATGAGTTTTCAGGTTGAAATATTGAGTTTTGAAGATCGATTCTTATTATTTGATGTTATTTTGATGATTTGAGGTAGCGAACAAGTTTATATTATGTTATTACACTTGTGTTGATGTTCGATTTGGAGCCCGAGGGGCTCGGGTGAGTTTTGGATTGGTTTCAAACCATTTTTGGACTTAGAGAACTGCTGGTTTTCTTTTGGTGCACAGTGCTTCGTGATAACGAAGGGGAAACTTTTGGTTAGGGGTTGGTTAATCTTCGTGAATGCGAGAGGTAGGTCACGAATGCGAAGTATTAGGGTGATTACCCTTCGCAAAACCATCGGACCACTCGTGAACGCAAAGCTTTGGGGATAATCTGGGGGATGGCAGGGGCCTTCATCGTGTACGCAGACCCAAGGACGCGAACACGAAAACTTGGCTGGGGAATAGACTTCGCAAACGCGATGTGGACTTCGCGAAAGCAAAGGCCATTGGGCCTTAGTGCTTCGGGAATGCATCAGGTGCATCGCGAATGCAAAGAACACCTGACGCCCTGTTAAATGAAATATCAAAGTCGGGATTTTGTCATTCTACACCATGTTTGAAAGCTAAAGCTCGGCCTAGAGAGGATTGTAAAGAGATTTTCATCCCTACGTCATTGGCTAGTGATTTTTAACTAGTTTTGATGTATTTTCATAAACACCCATTGATATTTAACCTTTAATCTATGAATGTTATGGTATAAATTAGGGGTTTTTTGGTATAATTTAGCAATTTTGTAAAATTGAGATTTAGACTTCAAATTGAGATCGGATTTTGAAACAAATCACATAATCGAGCTCGAGGGTGAATGGGTAATCGGGTTTTGGTCCGAATCTTGGATTTTGACCACGCGAGCTCGGGGTTGACTTTTGTTGACTTTTTGTAATTTCATTAAAGATTGAATCTTTCTTACTCGTGCGTAGATTCTAAATCTTATTTTGAATTATTTGAACAATATATGGTTAGTTGATTATTGATTTGGTTGCGGGAAGAGGTAAGTGTCATAGTTAACCTTAACTTGAGTGAAGTAGGACTTGATTGGTCTATTTGCTACTTGATTTATATGTGGGGATATCACATATGCAAGGTGACGAGTGTATATATACATAGTCATGGGTTATGCATGCGGGTTGGGGTGTTTATTTATTGTCTTCAATTATTTCATGCCTTCATTCAATCCGTGTTAATATTTGTTAAATGTTTTGATTGTTACTTGCCTTACTTGTTAAATTCATGCCTTTATCTTTTACATGCCTTTATTTGCTTATTGTTTTCATGTATTTGTATCTTTATTTATTGACTATCTTTACTTGCTTTATGACATTGTGTGTTCTTAGATAGCCATATTTATCCGTTTTATGTCTTTAATTATGTAATTCTTTTATTGTGTTTTATTTTGAGGTACGCCGTAGTTGATAGTAGTTTGTACATTTATTTTATATTATGTGGGATCGGATGGCATGCCGCAACGGATATTGATATTATTGTGTGGGTTCGGGATGCACGCCGCAATAGATACTGGTGAAATATTATTTGGGATCGAGTTACGTACCGCAACGGATATTGGTATTTCTGTATGGGATCGAGTTGCATGACACAACGGTATATACATATATATATATATATATATATATATATA
>AWOL01S0000566.1:14664-72095 GCA_000715115.1 Nicotiana otophora
TATATATATATATATATGTCAACCGAGTTGCGCTACACAACAGAGAAGACATATTGAATGTTCTTAATTGTCTGTTTTGTTGTTATTGCATTTATAATCATACAGGTTTATAGTGAGTGCCTTGTTATAGCCTCGTCACTACTTCGTCAAGGTTAGGCTCGGCACTTACATAATATATGGGGTCGGTTGTACTCATACTATGCTTCTGCACTTCTTGTGCAGATTCTGGTGTTGGTCCTAGCAGCAGTTAGTGGAGGCTCACTCGGATTATCTTATCATGGAGACTTGAGGTAGAGTTGCACGACATTCGTAGACCCTGAAGTCCCCTTTTTTATTTCTTGCACTGTTAGTTTATTGAGACAGTTGTATTTTATTTCAGACCTTGGTTGTAGTATTTTGTATTAATAGCTCATGTACTTGTGACATCAGATTGTGGGACTTGGCATGACTGCCTTTTTAGATTTATTATATTTATTTTGAAGTTTTACAGTCTTTATTTCTTATTTAACTATTTTTATAATTGTTAAAAATGAATAATATATAACTAGCGTTGGATTGCGTAGCAAGTGAACGTTTGGCGTCATCACGACTGCGCAATTGGGATTTTGGGTCGTGACAAATTAATATCAAAGCACTAGGTTGCCTAGGTCTCACGAGTCATGAGCAAGCTTAGTAGAGTTTGGAGGATTGGTACGGAGGTGTCTGTACTTATCTTCTCATTAGCAAAATTTCATTTCTTTCTTTCTCTATTGTGTGATTTTATTATATCATTAAGTTTGAATGATTCTACTCTTTTTCTCCCACAAATGGTGAGCACATGCACAACATCCACAACGGACCAGGAGCCGGAGCTCCAGGTTGCAGCCACTGATAGTAGTAAGGGTCAGGGCCGAGGTAGGGGCAGAGGCAGAGCTCAGCCTTGAGATGCGCAAAAACACCTATTGTAGAGCCTCAGATCGAGCAAGAGGAGGAGATACCTGTTTAGACTGCACCAATTGGTCCAACTCCGGCCCCGGAGGGGTTCATAGTCACTCCCATACTTTAGGATGCTATAATCTGCCTGGTTGTCCTTATGGAGAGTGCGGCCCAGGCCGGACTAATTCCTATGGCACCAGATGTCTCTCAGGCTGGGGGAGGAGCCCAGACTCCCGCTACTCACACTCTAGAGCATATGGCTCACCGATATCTGACTCCATCAGTTGCAGCAGTTGGAGTGGTTCAGCCTGTTATTGCTCTACAGTCCAGTGAGGGACCCATTATGTCTTCTGAGGGGTTGAAGAGATTGGACAAGTTCACTAAGCTATTTCCTATTCGATTTGGTGGTATAGCTTCCGAGGAACCACATGATTTCATCGACCGTTGCCATGAGTATTTCGCAACATGGGTATAGTGGAGTCCAATAGAGTTGACTTCGCTATATTTCAGATGCATGGCTATGCCAAGAGGTGGTGGGAGGAGTATGTTCGTGGCAGACGAGTAGGTTCACGTCCACCCACTTGGGATCAATTATCACAATTATTTTTAGAGAAGTTTATCCCTTTTACTCTGAGAGAGGACTATCGCATCCAGTTTGAGCATCTCTAGTAGGGTAGTATGACTGTTACCCAGTACGAGACTAGATTCGTGGATTTGTCTCGCCATGTAGTTGTCTTGATCCCTACTGAGAGGGAGGTGATGGGGAGATTTATAGATGGATTTACTTATGGTATCGGGCTACAGATGGCCAGAGAGACTGAGGATGATATTTCTTTCAACCGGCTTGTAGAGATTACTAGATGGATCGAGAGGGTTAGTGGCTAGGGTAGAGAGGCAGCATCTGAGAAGAGGCCTCGTCATTTCGGTAGTTGCAGTGGTGCCTTATCTGGAGGCTGGAATTCATTTGGCAGAGACCATCATATTAGGTCGGTTCAGTCCGCACTTCAGACATCACACGATGCTTCGGGAAGTCATGGTTCTTATGGGTCTAGTGCTGAGAAGCTAGCCTACAGTACACCTCACCTTCAGCTCCCATCAGTACACCACCAATTCAGAGATATCATAGTGGTTATCCAGAACATCGGGTCAGTCCCAAATTCAGCAACCTCACCAGTCGAGAGAGTGTTTTGAGTGTGGAGGTACATGTCATATCAGGAGGTACTATCCCAAACTTTAGAGCAGTGTGCCACAGCAGGGTTCTTGTCCTATGATTCTGCCACTGATTTCTCCACTGCCCGCTCAGCCAACTAGAGGCGAGGGTCAGACAGCTTGAGGTTGTGGTCATGTCATTAGAGGTGGAGGCCAACCATGGAGGAGCTATCGGAGAGGTGTCATTAGAGGTGGATGCCAGCCAGGGAAGGGCTGTCTAAGAGGTGGAGGTCAGACTGGCGGGGCTCAGCCCTGTTTCCATGTATTTCTAGCTACACCTGAAGCAAAGTCGTCTTATGCGGTCATCACATATATTGTTCTGGTTTGCCATAGAGATGCATTAGTTTTATTTGATCTAGGTTTCACTTATTCGTTTGTGTCATCCTATTTTACTTAATATCTGGATGTGTCTCGTAATTCTTTGAGTGATCTTGTTTATGTGTTTACGCCTGTGTAAGATTCTATTCTGGTAGATCGTGTCAATCGCTCGTGTGTTGTTTCTATCAGTGGTTACGAGATTAGGGTCGATCTTATTTTACTCAGCATGGTGGACTTTGATGTTATTTTGGGCATGGACCGTTTGTCACCATATCACGCTATTCTAGATTGTTACGCTAAGACCATGACATTGGTGATATCGGGATTGCCGAGATTGGAATGGAGAGGTTCATTGGGTTATGTTCCCACATGGTAGTGTCTTTTATTAAGGAATAATGGATGGTTGAGAAGGGATGCTTTGCATACTTATCCTTTGTGAGGGATGTTATTGTTGATACTCCTACCGTTGAGTCAGTTCCGGTAGTGATGGACTTTCTAAATGTGTTCCCAATAGATCTTTCGGGCATGCCGCTCGATTGGGAAATCGATTTTGGTATTGACTTGGTGCCGGGCACTTAACCTATCGCTATTCTGCCATATCGCATGGCACCAGTGAAGTTAAAGGAATTAAAGGACCAACTTCATGAGTTGCTTGATAAGGGTTTCGTTAGACTGAGTATTTCTCCTTGGGGGTGCTCCAGTTTTATTTGTAAAGATGAAGGATGACACTATGAGGATGTGTATTGATTACATGCAGTTGAATAGAGTTAACAAGTACGCACTAAAGCGTATTGATGATTTGCTTGACCAGCTTTAGGGTGCTAAGGTGTTCTCGAAGATTGACCTAAGATTGGGATATCATCAGTTGAATATCCGGGCTTCAAACGTTCTGAAGATGGCTTTCAAGACTCGCTTTGGCCATTAAGGGTTTTTGGTGATGTCTTTTTGGTTTACCAATGCCCCAGCAACCTTTATGCACTTGATGAACAGTGTGTTCCAACTGTATCTTGATTACTTCGTCATTGATGACATATTGGTGTATTCTCGCAGTGGGGAGGATCATGAGCAACACTTGAGGATCGTGCTCAAGAATTTGAGGGAGAAGAAGCTATATGTTAAATTCTCCAAGTGCGAGTTTTGGCTTGATTCGATGGCATTCTTGGGACACATGGTTTTTGGTGAGGGGATTAAGGTAGATTCGAAGAAGATTAAGGCAGTACAGAACTGGCCTAGTCCAGCATCAACTACATAGATTCGGAGCTTCTTGGGTTTGGCAGGTTACTATTGCTGTTTCGTGGAGAGTTTGTCATCCATCACAACTTCTTTGACTAGATTGACCCAGAATGGTGCTCCTTTCAGATGGTCTGACGTGTGTGAGGTGAGCTTTCAGAAGCTCAAGACTGCATTGACTACAACTCTATTTTTGGGGTTGCATACCGACTCGGGATCTAATACTGTATATTGTGATGCGTCGCATATTAGGCTTGGTGCGATGTTGATGCAGTTCGGTAGGGTGATTGCTTATACGTCTCGACAGTTGAAGGTTCATGAGAATAATTACCCTATACATGATTTAGAGTTGGCATCCATTGTTCACGCACTAATGATTTAGAGGCACTATCTATACGACGTTCCATGTGAGGTCTATACCGACCATCGGAGTCTCCAACACCTATTCAAGCAGAAAAACCTTAATTTGCAACAACGAAGATGGTTAGAGTTGCTGACAGATTATGATATCTCCATATTATATCATCTAGGGAAGACCAATGTAGTGGCCGATGCATTGAATAGGAAGGCTGAGAGCATGGGTAGTTTGACATATTTACCAGTAGAGGAGAGGCCTCTAGCCATGGATGTTTTGGCTTTGGTGCCATGATTCCAAATTGCCACCTTAGGATGTCGTAATGGTACCTAATCTCTAAGACTAGGTAAGCCTAACATACAATGAGAGTTAATAGAAATAAAAACTTAGATATTAAATTAAACCATTAAGCTATCATAATAAAACTCAAACAGTACAACTGTCAGATAACCCCCAAAACTTGGTGGAACTGAGTCATAAGATCTACAGAGAGTGCCCTAATAATCTCGAAATACAATACTTTTTTGAACAGGAAATAAGCAGTAATATAGCTAAAAAAACACAAGGTGACTTCCAGGCATGCGAGCGTCGAGCAGGTGTACCTTGAAGTCTCCGGAATAACTGATCAATCACTGGCATCTGGCACGAGCGGAAGTACCTCGATCTGCACAAATATGTACAGAAGCGTAGCATGAGTACACCACAATGGTACCCAGTAAGTATCAAGTGTAACCTCGGTAGAGTAGTGATGAGGCCAGGTCAAGACACCTACTAAGACAAAGAAAACTGAACATAGTATGATATAGTCTAATGGCGGAAACAAGGAAACAAATAATAATAGAGCAGTACAATAATGTAGGCTAACAATGGAATTTAAGGCGATACAGTAAACAAGGAGTGAACACATGATAAGAACAACAAGTAGTCAATATGGACAAATGCAAGTAAAGCAAATAAAGGAACACCGAAAAATGTTCATCCACCAAGCCTTGTTAATATAGAATGTACAACAAGAATCATAACCGAGACACCACACCTCATATCCACATTTCATAATTTATGATCACAATATTCCTTATATCGCCGCATGAGCCTTGAATTTATTTTAAAAATATTTTTCCCGAAATAGCTACATGCGCTAATCTCGTTGCATGACTTCAAGTAATTTCCTTACTAGCAACACACACATAAATCCCACCTTATCTCGCCGCATGCACATCAACCCCTATTCTTATACCGCGGCATGCACATCAATATCACAACACAATAATCAACTTGCACCACACGTGCCCATATGCCACAACGTTGCCAAGATCAACAATATCAATGTTACCATAACACATAGCCCACAGCTCAATCACAATGTGTACAAGAATCTCAATAACAACAAAATAAATGAGAAATAACTCAACAAGGAAAGATATATAAATAGCCCGCCACTTTAACCTAATGTGTTATTAGATTTCACAACAACTACTTCAAAAACCCACAATTTAGGTATTTCCTATGGAATGACAACTTTGATTTTAAAGTGCAAAACAAAAGTTTAACAATAAGAGAGATAGCATGAGATAGTAACTAGGTCTAATACATGGTAATCACTCAACAATGAAAAGAACGGCATGTAACAACATCTACAAATAAGTGCATATGAGACTAACTTTGACAATAGAAACTAGAACATGGAATAATAACTTCAATTTATGCATGTAAGAATAAAATTGAAAACAAAAGATAGAACAATGAATAATAACTTCAATTAAGTGCTTATAAGTTTCTTAAGTGTCGAAACCGGTCAAATAACATATATAAGCCCATGTACACGCTCGTCACCTCGTGTACACGTCTTTCACATACTTTAATTAGCACAATCAACCCAAATCCTAAGGAGTAGTTCCCCCACATAAAGTTAGACAAGATACTTACCTCGACCAGGCCAACTAAACCCTAAAAAATAGCCTTTCCCTTAAAACTTGTCTCCATACGGCTCAAATCTAACCTAAAATGACTTAATATAATCAAACAATGCAAGGAAAACCAATTATGATAGATAAAGCTAATGATCTTTACACAGTTTTCCAAAAGTCAACAAAAGTCAACCCGGGTCCGCTAGGTCAAAACCCAAGTCCAAGGGTAGATCTTTACTAGCCATAACCCCACGAGTCTATAGATGTGTTTTATTTTTCAAGTCCGAGTCCAATTCTCTCTCAAATCCCAAATTTTTATTTTTTAAAACTTAGACAAATATCGCCAACATTTCTCTTTGATTCTCATAAATTTGATGTTAAATCTCATATATAATCAAGAAATATAGTTGGAAATTGATTAAAACTACTTACCCAATGATTGTAGGTGAAAATCCTCTCTCTAAATCGCCTTGTACCGAGTCTTAGGTTCGAAAATAAGAGAAATGAGATGCAATACTAACTTTCCACCCCTTTGTTGAGTTGCAGATATTGCAATTGCGATACCTGAGACCCCCTACTATGATCGCCAATTACGATACCTGAGACACCAGCACACCAGCAACCTGTAATTGGGTCCAAACTTTTTCGAAACACGTCCAAAACTCATCCGAGTCCTCGGGTCTCCAAGGAAAACATCCACACAAGTCTACAACATCATATGAGCTCGCCCGGGCGATCAAAACACAAAAATAGCATCTAGAACTATGAATTGGACATCAAAACGCATGAATTTTAAAAGAAAACTCAAAACCTCTAGAATTGCAACCAAGCGTCTGAATTCTATCAAACCAACTCCAAATCACACCAAATATTTTAGACAAGTTCCAAATCGCAATACAAGCCTATTTTAAGTCCCAAAACCAAATCCGAACACGATAGCCAAAAAGTTAACCTACGGTCGAACTTGGAAAAAATTCTAAATCTCAAATTCTCAACTTTCGGCAAAGCAAGTCAAATCAATCTAGGGAACTCCGAATTCAATTTCGGTTATATACCTAAGTCCAAAATCACGATATGAACCTATCGGAACTATCAAAAAACCATTATGAAGTCATTTTCACAAAAGGCAAACTTTGGTCAATAATTTTAACTTAGGCTTTTAAACTAAGAACCAAATGGTCCAAATCAACCCAAAACCTTCCCTGAATAAAATTAACCAACCCCGCAAGTCATAAAACCACAAATACACATGTGTGAAGCATCAAAACGGGAAACGGGGCTCAAATACACAAAATGACCGATCTGGCTATTATATTCTTCTCCTCTCAAAACAAACATTCGTCCTCGAATATGCATAGAGTCATACCTGAAGTGACGAAAAGGTGAGGATAACGACTCCGCATGTCATGCTCAATATCCCAGGTCACCTCCTCGACCAGATAACCTCTCCATTGAACCTTAACTGAAGCAACATAAGTCAAATCATTGTCCAATTAGACTGAGCTGAAATCTAATACATAATATGGATCACCATAATACTTCCGAAGCATGGAAACATGGAACACTATGTGAACTGTCGATAAGCTGGGTGGAAATGCAAGTTTGTAGGCTACCTCAGCAACTCACTCAAGGATCTCAAAAGGACCAATATACCTATGTCTCAACTTGCCCTTCTTCCCAAACCTCATCACACCTTTCATGGGTGAAACCTGAAGCAAAACCCTCTCTACCACCATAAGTGCTACATCATGAGCCCTTTGATCAACATAACTCTTTTGCTTGGACTGTTCAATACATAGCCGATCCCGAATCAACTTGACTTTCTCAAATGCATCCCGAACCAAATCAGTGCCCAATAACCTAGCCTCTCCCGCCTTAAACCAACCAACTGGAAAACGACATTGTCTCCCATATAAGGCCTCATAAGGAGCCATCTGAATACTTGATTGGTAATTGTTGTTGTAGGCGAACTCTGCAAGAGGTAGAAAGTAATTCCATGATCCCCCAAAATTCATAACACATGCATGTAGCATATCTTTCAAGATCTTAATGGTGCGCTTGGTCTTCCTATACGTTTGGGGTGAAATGTTGTACTCAACTCAACCGTGTGCCTAACTCATATTGTAAGGCTCTCCAGAAATGCGATGTGAACTGCGTGCCTCGATCGAATATAATTGACACGGCATGCCATGAAGGCGAACAATCTCATGGATATATATCTGAGCCAACTGCTTTGAATAATAGGTAGTCACCATCGGAACGAAATGTACAGACTTAGTTAGCCTATCTACAATAACCCACACTGCGTCGAATTTATTCAAAGTTCGTGGGAGCCCAACAATGAAATCCATGGTAATACGCTCCCACTTCCACTCGGGAATTTTAAGTCTCTAAAGCAAACCGCCCGACCTTTGATGTTCGTATTTCACCTACTGATAGTTCAAGCACCGAGCCACATACTCTACTATATCTTTCTTTATTTTTCTCTACCAATTGTGTTGTCTTAAATCCCGATACATCTTAGCGGCAGCCAGATCAATGAAATACCGCGAACTGTAGGCCTCCTCAAGGATCAACTCACACAACCCATCTACATTGGGCACACATATTTGCTCCTGCATCCGCAACACCCCATCATGACCAATTGAAACCTCGTTAGCATCGCCATGCTGTACCATATCCTTAAGGACAAGCAAATGGGGGTCGTCATACTGATGCACTCTGATGCACTCATACAAAGAAGACCGAGAAACCACACAAGTAAGAACCCGACAAGGCTCCGAAATATTCGGTCTTAAAAACTGATTAGCCAAGGCTTGAACATCCTGTAACACTTCCTAAATCCGAATTAGTTGTGGATGCATTAAATGAGTATTAATGTGAGGTTTTAGATATGTGAAGTCCTATCGGGATGAGTATGGATGGAAACAATTATTTTGGAATCAAGACCGAGACTGAGGTGCATAAAATTTGATAGAATCGACTAAGTTTATGGGAGGTCCGTCTTAGAGCCTTAGAAAACACAAGGCCATGAAAACTCACAGCCCTAAACAGAGAAAGGCCATGAAAATTCACAGCGTTAGACAGTGCAAGGCACTGTCTAGGGAATTAACCTTAGCGCCCCTGACAGTGCAACGCCATGTAGTTTTGGCGCCTCTAATGGTTCCTTGTACGGTTATTCTGGCGCCTCTGATGATGCCCCGTGCCGAAGACGTCTATCCGAGCTACTTTTATTTCCTCCTTAATTTTTAGGACGTGTACACTTATTTAAAAGCCCTACCTCGTCCCCCACACCCCAAACCATGAAAACTTACTCTAGAAAGGGAAACATTCAAGAGCCTAACTTTCCCAGGGTCCCTCCATCATTCCAGGTAAGTTCTAATGATGATTCTAAGTTAATTTCCATTCTCCAACACCTTATTAACATGGGTGAACACTTCAAATCATTAGATATTCGATTGAGACAGCATGGTTGAGAAAAGAAACCCTATAACTTGAATGTAAGAGGATTGAACTTCAGAAAAGTAATGTTTCTACTCCCTAATCATTTATAGCTATGAATTCATGAGTTCTTGGGAGAATAGTAAATGGCTTTGATAAAGAGAACAATATGAACTATGCTAGGCTTTTGGATTATTGACTAATGATTGTTGTAAACATTTTGGTGATGAGAAATGGTGTTAGTTACATCTATTTGGGATTATAGAATCACCTAGAAGTAGTAGAATGAGAGCTTGGTGAAGAAAAGATCAATTACTAAGGGCTATGAGGCTTTATGCCCATAAGGTGTTTGATAAAATATCTAAGTGACTAGAATTTGAGAATTAGTGCTAATATTGGTTCCTCTTGATATATATTGACATAGATTATCGTTGAAAGAGGCAACGAATATTGTGATATGGTTAAAAGGTCCAGGGTCAAGGTATGTGAGGCTAACTCTCTATGTTTGGGAATGTTGATAATTCTCCAGATATTACGTTTCTTTTACGACGTTACAAATTGCCTCAGAAATATAGTTAAGCATAGTCCCTTGAATAGTTGCAGAACTTCTATTCTCTAGCTTCGTAACTCGTTCATGACTTTCATTCTGAATGTTGTGGGCTCACTGCAAAATCAATATAGACTTGTGTTTGATGCCCATGAATCTTAGTCTAGATTACTCAGCATGTCATAAATAGTTGAAACATCAGTTCATGAATACATGTCTCAGTCTAGTTCTATTCAGTATTCCAGTATTATGTAACTCAGTATGGTTCAGCGTTTCAGTATCATGTATTGCAGTATGATTCTCAGTTCCTGATTTTAAATTTCTGAATGTTGAACACTTGTATTTGGACATGAGGCTGCAGTTTATGCTTTATGCATCTTTGGGCCTGAGGTCGCAGTTATGTATACGTATATTTGGGCCCGAGGCTGCAGCTTGTGCACATATATATATTGGGCTTGACACCTCATTTTAATATTTAGATAAACATGTGGTTCATCATTCATAAGAAGGAGTATTCATATCCGTACTTCGTTTGTTCAGTTGAGTTATCAGTTATCGGTTATAATTTCAGTTTCAGTTTCAGTAGTTATCATTTCGGTTATCAGTTCTTAGTTCTTAGTTATCAGCTCAGTTTTAGTTTTATCATTTTATAGTTCTTTCTTTCAGTTTCTTTACATACTAGTGCAATTCAAATGTAGCGACGTCCCTTTTGTCAGGCCTGCATCTCACAATGCAGGTGATGATGTACATGTTAACGATTCAGAGCGCTAGGATTCTTGTACCAGCTATTTGGTGAGCCCAATTCTTTCAGGGCATTATCATTACTTTGCAGTGTTTCACTATTTAAAGATAGTCAGTATTTTCAGTACTTCATTAGAAGCTTCATAGACTAGAGTAATAGTTAGTGATAGTCACAGGCTTTTCATGTTAAGGAATTTTGGCTACAGATATGTTTCAGACTTATATTAGTGTTTTTCCACTTGATTTATATCATTCAGACTTTCAGTATATCAGCATGTGTTAGTTTATCTTCCACATTCAGTTTTTTTATGATATCACATGTGGTTTCAGCCAGCCAGTTGGTTCACTCGGTCACATGTAGTCAGGCACCGAGTGCCGTGTTATGTCCAGGCCCAAGTTCGGGGCATGACACCTCCATGACTAGTGGCCTCTCTGCTGCCGGTAAATATGCCAAACTGCCCATACTCTCTGCCTTCGTACTCAATGCATCTGCCACCACATTGGCCTTCCCGAGATGATATATTATGGTAATATCATAGTCTTTCAGTAACTCTAACTATCTCGGTTGCCTCAAATTAAGGTCCTTCTGTTGAACAGATGCTGGAGACTCCGATGGTTGGTATAGACCACACATGGAATGCCGTATAGATAGTGCTTCCAAATCTTCAATGCGTGAACAATGACCACCAACTCTAAGTCATGCATAGGGTAATTCTTCTCATGAACCTTCAAATACCAAGATATGTAGGCAATCACCCTACCATTCTGCATCAACACTGCGCCAAGCTCAATACATGACGTATCATAATACAAGGTGTAAGACATCGAACCTGTAGGCAACACCAACATTGGGGATGTAGTCAAAGCAGTCTTGAGCTTCTGAAAGCTCTCCTCACACTTCTCAGTCTATCTAGAAGGAGCACCTTTCTGGGTCAATCTAGTCAAAGGCGCAGCAATGGATGAGAAACCCTCTACGAAGCAGAAATGATATACAACCTAACCAAGGAAACTCTGAATCTCAGTAGCTGAAGACAGTCTAGGTCAACTCTGAATTGCCTCAATCTTCTTCGGATCTAGCTTGATCCCCGCACTAGACACCACATGACTCAAAAACGCCACCGAATCAATCCAAAACTCATACTTGGAGAATTTTGCATATAACTTCTTCTCCTTCAAGGTTTGGAGCACGATCCTCAAGTGCTGCTCATGATCCTCCTGACTGTGAGAATACATCAAGATGTCATCAATGAATACGATGACGAAAGAATCAAGGTATAGCTGGAATACACTGTTCATCAAGTGCATAAATGCTGCTGGGGCGTTGGTCAGCCCAAATGACATCACTAGAAACTCATAGTGACCATACTGATTCTTGAAAGTAGTCTTCGAAATATCTGAATCCTGAATCTTCATCTGATGATACCCTGACCTCAAATCAATCTTTGAGAACATTCTAGCACACTGAAGCTGGTCAAAGAAGTCATCATTGCACTGTAGTGGGTACCTGTTCTTGATTATAACTTTGTTTAGCTGCCTATAATCAATACACATCCTTATAGTACCATTCTTCTTCTTCACAAAGAAAACTGGAGCACCACAAGGCGAGACACTCGGTTGGATGAAACCCTTATCAAGCAACTCCAGAAGTTGTTCTCTTAACTCCTTCAACTCTACTTGTGCCATACAATATGATGGAATAGAAATGGGTTGAGTGTCCGGCACCAGGTCAATACCAAAATCGATATCTCTATCAAGAGGCATGCCCGGTAGGTATGCTGGAAACACATATGGGAAATCTCTCACCATCGGAACTGACTCAACGGTAGGAGTATCAACACTGACATCCCTCACAAAGGCTAAACATGCTTCACACCCCTTCTCAACCATCCGCAGTGCCTTAAGAAAGGACACAACCCTGCTAGAAATATAATCCAATGTAACCCTCCACTCTAACCGTGGCAAACCTGGCATAACCAGTGTCACAGTCTTGCCGTGACAGTCCATAACAGCGTGATAGGGAGACAACCAATCTGTGCCCAAGATAACGTAAAAAACAACCATACTGAGTAGCAATAGATTAACTCTGGTCTTATAACCACCAATAACTACTAAACATGACCGATAAATACGGTCCACAATAATAGAATCTCCCACAAACACGGACACATATACAAGAGTACTAAAAGAATCACAAGATATATCCAAATACAGAGCAAAGCAAGATGACACATATGAATAAGTGGATCCTGGATCAAATAAAACTGACGCATCCCTTTGACAGACCAGAACCATACATTTGATGACAGCATCTGATGCAACCGCCTTCGTCCTGCTAGGAAAAGCTTAGAAACGAGCCTAGACCCCCCTCTAGGGTGACCTCTACCCGCCTGACCTCCGTCCCTAGCTGGTGGTGCAGGTGGGGCGGCAACTGGAGCAGCAACCATGGCATGTGAACCCTATGGACCCTGTGGAATCCGTGGAGCATATGTAGTCTGTGGAGGTGCACCCCTCCAGAGTCTCGGGCAGTCCCTCACCATATGTCCGCTATCACCACGCTCGAAAAAAGCTCTCAACGGATGTGGCTACTGAAACTAACTCTAGCTTGGTCGGATGGACTGACCGCTAAAGGCACCCCGTGATGGAGGTGCACTGGAAAGTGGCTATGCGAAATGGGCAAGTTGAGACCTCGAAATAGCCGGAGTACTGCTAGTAGCTGGAAGTGCTGAATGAACTAAGTGTCTCACATATCCTATGCCATGACGGGCTTAAACCACGGCGTGGCCACCACTAAATCCTTCGGTACCTCGAGGACTCTTGGCCTCCCTGTCCTCTCTCTCTCTTGGCCCCGCATACCCTCCAGCCTCCGTGCGATCTCTACCACCTGCTGAAATGGAGTATCTTTCTCTAACTCCCGAGCCATACTGAACCTAAGACCATAACTGAGCCCCTCAATGAATCTGGGGACTCGTTCTTTGACTATAAAAACCAAGGCAGGTGCATGTCGGAACAACTCACTGAATCTGATGGCATACTCCGACATTAACATAGTCCCCTAACACAACTGCTCAAACTCTGTGGGTCATGCATGTCGAAGGGTTTGAGGAACAAACTCTCTCAACAAATAATATTCGTGAACCACATAACTACAACTCACATAGATGACTAAATCACAACAATGCAAGAATATATATCATATACGTTGTGGCGCACAACCGGACCCCATACACAAAATATTATTGCGACGGCAACCTAATCCCATGGTCATACTATTATGGCGGCGAGTAACCCGATCCTTATCATGGTATTGTTATGGCGAAAACCCGATCTAACATATGAATTCATACAGAATTATCCAACAACACATCCTAATATAGCAAAATCCATATTAAATATCGAGGAGAATAAAGTAGCATAATTCACTAAGGAAAAGTTGAATAAGAACAAGAAGAAATGTAATTTCCAAGTTTTAGAGGTAATCTTACCCATGTAACGCAGTAAGGATCCAAACAAGGTTCTTAACACGCAAATGATTAAATAACCACACAATCCAATACCGCATAGAAGGATGAAGTATGAAATGAGTAAAGGCATGTGGCAAGTAAGACAAGTAACAAATAAAGTCATATAGTATATAAAGGCATATAGCAAGTAAAAGCATGTAGCAAGTAAGAGCATGTGACAGGTAAAAACATATATCAACTAAAATATTTTTAATGAGTAAAAGCATGAAATACACAAAGGCATTTAGCAAATAATAGCATGAAATAAGTAAAGAAATGAATAAACTAGTCCCACCCGCATGCTTTTAGCCTATGACAATATATATTCACTCGTCACCTTGCATATATCTAGTCCTCAACACATAGAATATAGCAACTAGATCAATCATACCTAATTTTCTCAAATCACGGTTAACCACGATACTTACCTCCTTTTGAAACCAAATCAACAATCAAATACAACTTTGTGTTTAGCGCAAGCCTCCAAATAACTCGAATCTAGTCAAATAATGTTCAAATAAGTCAAAACAAGCTTTAGAAACTATCATAATATCAAAAAGGTTCAATCTTTATCACATTTGAAAAAGTCAATAAAAGTCAACCCCGACCCACATGGTCGTCCGAAATTAAGACCACTTTCTATTTTTTCATTCTCCCCCAAGTCCAAATATGTGATTTGTATCAAGACTGGACCTCAAATAGAGATTCAAATCCCCAAAATTAGCCCTCATAATTTCTACTCTTTAAAATACTAGTTTTAGGGATACAAATCTATGAGTATTCATGGAAATACATTAAAAATAGGTAAAAATTACCAACCAATAAAGTTGGAATGAATATCTCTTCGAAAATCTTAATCTGCGATCTAGGTCTCAAAAATAGTAAAAAATGTTAGGTGCTCTTCGCGTTCGCGAAGTACCTGTCACATTCGCGAAGAACTCTGTCCAACTGACCATAGCGTTACCTAAGGCCTCCACATGTTCGCGAAGGAATCGCCCCCTAAGCCTTCGCGTTTGCGATCCATTGGTCATGTTCCCGATGAAGAACTATCTTCTAGCCCTCGAGATCCCATGCCTACTCGTTAGTGTGAGGGTTGTCGCATTCGTGAAGGCCAATCCCCCCCGGACCCTCGCGTTCGCGAGCTTCCGTTCTCACTCACGTAGTATAAATCACCCCTGCCCCTTCTCCTTTTAGAACGCGAGACTAGCTATGCGTTCGCGGTGCACAATGCACCAGCAACATATCAGCTACTGCATATTGTGCAAAATGGGATATCACCCTGAAACTCATATGAGCCCCCTCGGGCCCCACTCCAAATATTTACACAAGTATATAAACTTCATATGAACTCGCTTGTAAGCTCAAAACACCAAAATAATATCAAGAATCGCATATCAAAACTCAAAGATTCAAAGTTCATAACTTCAAATTATTAACTTTTCACAACAAGCGCCGAAACGGCCTCGGGCTACCCAGTACCCCAATCAAATATGCGTACAAGTCTAAAATCATCATAAAAACCTACCAGGATCATCAAAATACCGAATCAAGATCATTTACCAACAACGTTAACCGTAATCAACTCTAACCATTTTCAAGTTCAAAAATCAAAATTTCTTTGAAAAATCACATTTAAACTTTCGGAAAAACAAAACGGACCACGTACGCAAGTCATAATCCTCAAATAACGCTATGTATAGTCTCAAATCATAAAATGGGAAGCTAGAACTCAAAACGACCTACCGGGTTGTTATATTTATGTAGTTCTCTCAAGAAAAAAACAATTATTCAAACTTTTAAACAAATTTATCCCTTATGTTTGGCCTTAAGCCTCAACCATTAAACCAAACATATCCATTAAACATCAGCCCGATCTCAAGCCCATAGTAAAAACTAGCCAACAAACCACACTTAAGAAAAATAAATTTTTAACTTAAGATTTTGCCACAGTAAAGCATGCTTAAAGAGCACTTTACCTAATTTTGTTTCACTATTGATTCTTTATTTAATGATATTCTCATTAATGACATCAGTTTTTATTTAATTTATTAATAATAGATTTTTTAACAATTATAACATATTCGAAAGATTATTTGTGCAACATTAGAAAATAAACAAACCCTCAAATTAAGGAAACTTCCCCAAAGTAATCCTTTCTAACGGATTTCTACCTTATTCTTTATACTTTCCCTTTCTGGGACCAATTTAAAAATAGCCAGATTTACAAGTGATAATTGAAAAATAGCCACCGTTTTAAAAGTAATCGAAATTTAGCCACTTTTAATATAAAGATAAATCTGAACGAAAATATTATTCCAAATCCAAAAACTATTCCAGCATAATATACCGGAGATTATACTGGAACTCTAACATATTATACTGGAACTCCAGCATAACATACTAGAGTTCCAGTATAATAAACCGGTCCAACATAATATGTTGGAAGTTCATACACATGTGCTCCAATCTCCAGTATATTATGCTGGAACTTTCCGCGTATTGGAGTTCCAGCATAATATGCTGAAAGTTCATACACAGGTGCACCAACCTCCAGTATATTATGCTGGATCGGTCCGTGTTGCCGCAAAATAGTGGCTATTTTTCAATGACTTTGCAAACGATGGTTATTTTTGAATTACCAGTCCGAAAACTGGCTAGCCCGTGCTATTTTTACTCCCTTTCTTCCATAAAAAAATAACCTAAAATATTTCCAATGCCTCCTATCCATTTCTTCATTTTCCTTCCTCTCTTCCAATCAAAAAATTATCATCGACGAACAACAAACTTGATATTGTGCCTTCATCTTGTTCCTCCTCACTTTGCCAGTAACCACCATTGAAAAAATAAAGCACCGCTCCTCCAGCTTCACAAAAAATAAGCCTCACTTTTAAGTACCGTCTCCGTTATGATATATCAATAATGTACCAATATAATTAGATATACACAAGTAAATAATTAAACAAATACAAATCAATGATATAATTTTATTTTACCGTGTATACGGTATATATAATAATGTTAACACACTTAATTAACAAACACCAAAATACAGTATACCCTTAAGATTAAGTGTATATATTTTATTGTTATTTCCTTCGATGATATTTTTTTACAGTTTCTGGAAGATCATATTATTTCGGTGTTTTTTTTAGAAACAAATATCATATATGGACGAGAATAAATGAAGGGTTTAATTTGTTCTAAAGTTACGAAATTCATCCATATTCGCTAATGTCAGGAGACTAGAGGAGGAATATGAATTTAAAATCCCAAGATATTAGTACTAAAATAGGAAACCTAAGCGAGAAATTAGGGGGATTGGATTGAGAGTTATTTTAGAAAATCTACTACTGCGTACAAATATTTTACTGCCAGCCTTTATTATTCAATTTATGGCTATAAGATTCTGTAAAATAATTAAATTTATATTTATTATAAAAATACGAACGTTCCACGCTAAATATTGAACGATAAAAATACCTTTAAAATATTGATCGATTTTTATGTCCTTAAATAATTAAATATTTATCTAATGAAGCAAGTTAAAGGGGTGCAATTGTATATTCAAACTAATTGTAACATGAGTCAAATTCGTAGTAAACATTCCATAAACTCCTATAAGGTTGCTTCAGTTCTAATTGGGATATTAATCAAATATCACTCTAAAGTGTGCAAACTGCAAAATATGCTATTAAGACGTCAAATTGCAAAGGATTCCACCGACTTGCAACCTAGAGATGTCATCTATTATAATCCTTCTTACTTATGATAAAATATCATCTAAGTTTGCTTTTGTTTTCTCTTTCTCTGCATGTGTACTTATCTTATTGAATGCTTTTGTTTTCTCCTTCTCTGCATGTGTACTTATCTTATTGCATAGTTAACCATCTTCTCATATTTTGTTACTTTAATTATTGTGCTGATTTGTTCTCGACCAGTAGCTACAGAGGAATAATTGGAGTTGAATTCTTTTTTGTCTCATAATATTACTCAGGAACACGAGAGATTTAGCTGGAAACAATTTTAGAATGTTGCAAAGTTTGTGACCATTTGCCGATAGCACCGGTTAATCTATATGCCTTTTAGAGTATGGATAAGAGAGTCTACTTAACCTAATATACGTAATCGTTTTTTCTTCTTTGAAACTGAAAATTTCTTAATATATACCTTTTACCGGGAATTAAAATTTTGTTTGGTATGAATACTTTTCGATTGATTTTACAGTATTTCTATTTTCGATTAATTTTTCTCTATTTTTACCTGTTTCGCATGATGAGTTTATCTCTTAAATATCATCTAGTAAAATACTATGCTAATAACAATTTTAATTTCTTTTTAATTATGTGTATAATCAATCTTAAGATGTTTAGTCTGAAGAGAATTGAACAAAGTAATGAAGGGTATCTCACATTGGAGGTCATTGTCCGCAGTGTATTTGAATCCTTTTAAAGTTTCGAATTTTTTTACCTTTTTATTATTTTTTAAGTTTTCATGTTTTGAGAACATTAGGAGACGTTACAAATATTTTATTTTCGAACCTGTCTTTTTACTTTTTTGTATTAGGAATCATTAGGACTCTTGATAGGATTCGTCCACCTTTAACTTAAAGTCTCGAGTTCGAATTGTGGAAATGAAAAATATTTTTGGCCAAAAGCACTTTCCCTTCAGTAGATCTCACAAGGCGCAAATCAAATTAGTCGAGGTCTAATGCGGATACCGAATACCGAATATTTTCATGTTATTTTTGTTTAAAATATGATACTCTTGCAGAAAGAAGATAATAGAAGTCGGCAAACTTCTCAAAGGTATAATTAGTTTTCTATCATTATTTTCTTATTTTGAATTGAGGATTGTTTTTGTTTAGGGTCGTATATAATAATCTATCACGATCCAAAATCTCACCTAAGATCGTAATGGCACCTAACCTCCGAGACAAGATAAACAATCACACTAATAACATTCAGTCATGAAATCATGGTAGAATAAGCCTGAATAATCATAAATAGGGAATATAGTAATCAACATAAACAAAAACGGCGATACACAAATCAACTCTCAAAACCAGGTAGTACAGAGTCATGAGCTCTAAACCGACTACACAAAAAATCGCAAGCGTACAGTACTATCTGAAAGTAATACAACATTATTAAATATAGGGGAAGGGGACTCCAAGGGCCTGTGCCGATTATGCAGCACTACCACGAATCCTCTCGATTAGCAATATGCTCACTCACTAAGTACGCTACCTCTAATACCTCGATCTGCACAAAATTATGCAAAAGTATAGTATGAGTACGGGACAATATTTACTCAATAAGTATCATGACTAACCTCAGTTAAATAGTAACGAGGTTCAAGTCATGTGATACTCACCAATCAAAGAACCTATGCAATATACAAAATAACTTTCAACACGAATATAACAAGGTACAAAACCGTCAACTCAACAAGAACATTAGATATCAATTCAACATAGGTAATCCATCTTGACAAATCGTAAAGTAACAACAGAGGAAAAGGATATCATGTTAATTGCAACGTGAAAACATGTAAAATGCATGTTAAAATATAAAGAATTCACCTGCATGATCAAGAATGCCACCCCTATACTCCACTCATCTTCAATCAAGAATGACACCCTTATACTCCATACATCATCAAACAAGAATGACATCTGTATACTCCACACATTATCAAGCAAGAAGCCCACCCTTATAGTTCTTATCAAAATCAACCACATCGATCAAAGTGCCATAATCCGCATGTACGCCACCAAGAGAAAAATATGAGATGGAGACCCTAGGGGGATGGATCTGTCACAACCCAAAATCCTACCTAGTCGTGATGACGCATATCTCCAACATGCTAGGAAATCCAAACAACATAAGTCACTATAATACTATGAAACCAATTGCGATAATAAATAGAATAGCAATTAATTTAATACAACTACCCCTAGGATTGGTAGTATAGGTCATGAGTTACTATAATTTTAGATTTACAGAACTGATATGAAGTTAAATACAATATCTATTTGAAATTTACATAAACATAACTAAAGTCCTAAATTATTATAAAAAAAAGAGGTAGCTTGAATCTGGAATGCTGGTACGCCTTCAATGCAAGGCTTCATCTTCCACAACTACTCACCTGCAAGATTTGTACGCAAGGTGCAGAAGTGTAGTATGAGTACAACCGATCTCATGTATTCAGCAAGTATCTTGACTAAGCTTGGTGAAGTAGTAATGATGTTTTAAGTCAAAATATACTCACTTACGATTTTACTTGTGCAAGTGATACGCAGGACAACAAGGCAAGTGAAATGACAAATAATAGTACGAGCTTTAGCTGGAGAACTAAGGAACAAGTTAACAGATATGTCTAACAAAGACATAACTCTATGAACCGTTCATACAAAGGAAAACAAGCATCATAAAATACATACCAGGATCATAACCAAATATTTATTACATCGTTGTGCCACGCAACCCGATCCCAGTATCAGTATAAATATCGTTGTGGTGTGCAACCCGATCCTAATATAAATATAAATATCGTTGCGGCGTGCAACCCGATCCATATATAAATATTAATATTGTTGCAGCGTGCAACCTGATCCATATATAAATATTAATATTGTTGCAGCGTGCAACCTGATCCATATATAAATATAAATACTATTGCGGCATACAACTTGATCCATATATAATTATAAATACTGTTGCGGCGTGCAACCCGATCCAAATATATCAGTTCATATGAAATTATTCAACAATCACCAAGTACGAAATAATTCGCAACATAACACCAAGAAACAAACACGAAAAATTCAACTAGGAAATACAAACTCAAAAAACGTACGATGAGCAACCTTGTATCCAAGAGCTAGTCTCCCATTTATATATTGACAAGGCTTCCACAAACCATAAAAATACAACAACTATAATAGTCTCCCAATCCGACATAGCATAGAAGGGTATGACATATAACGAGAAAAGGCATGTAGTAAGTAAAAACAGGTATCAAGTAGGCATTTAATAAGTGAAATTATGTAACAAGCAGTGGCATGTAGCAAGTAAAGACATCTATTAAGTGAAGGAATGTAGCAAGTAAAGGTGTCACGACCCCAAATCCACCTAATCGTGATGACACCTAACCCAACCCGTTAGGTAAGCCAAATAACAGTCAACACAATTCTAATGAAATTAATAAGAGCCAATAAGTGAAATAACTTGATTTTTGTACAATAACCCAAGGATTGGTAGTACAAGGCATGAGCCTTTAAGACTTAGATTTATAAAGATGGTATGAAAATGATGCAACATCTGTTTAGAGTATACATAAACAGGACTTAAGTCCTTGACTACCATGAACAAGAGGTAGCTTGAATCTCGAACACCGAAACGTCTTCAATGCCAGGCTTCGTCTTCCACAGCTACGCAGCTCCAAGGCCTGAATGCAAGGTGCTGAAGTGTAGTATGAGTACAACTGACCCCATTTTCTCAGTAAGTATCTTGACTAAATTCGGTGAAGTAGTCACGAGGTTTAAGTAAAACGATACTCACTCAATATTTTACATGTGCACATGATAAGCAGAAAAAGCAATACGAGAAAGAGATACAAATAATCATATAGTAAATGAAACGAAAATACAAATAACATTGTCACGCCCCGTCTTCTCGCAAAAGCGGGTTTCGATGTGTGACAACTCTTTTAAATGGGTATTGAAAGAGGAAAGTCGCCACCTAACAATTTGTAAAGTGCATTAGGGCACCTATTTGCGAGTAACTCTGATTAGAACTAGTCTATGTCACTGAAGATTGGGTAAGGGCTCAAATTACCTCGAAGAGAAGACGTTACGCACTCTTCGAGGTCCGCATCAGTGGGTCCCGACCGAAGTTTACACTATGTGGATTATTGAATTATAATTAAGCTAAGTGATCATATAAGTGAAAAAAGATATGGAAGTTGAAGGTTCTATATAAACAAGTGTAAAGAAAATGATATAAGAATTAAACTATATAAATAATCAGTACAAGTCTTAGAGGTTACGAGGACACAACTGCATTGGTCTATATTTGATGACTAAGTGTGAACAACAAGCATATAAAAGGAAGGGGTACTAAGTTTTTTAGCGTAAAGGAACACCCCGTGCAACATAAATAATACTTCGCAACTCTCTTAGGGTAGGGGCTGCTCATATTATTCAGTGGGCATAGACTATCATCTCTTGCTATCCAATTACTATGTTAAAGTTATTTACCTAAAGTGCTCTAATTCAATTATAAACTGTGTCCTATGCGTGCATTATCCATCCCATGCCTATGGTCCAGGAGGCTTTGGACCTACTATTTGGATGGTTCTAGACTTTACTTAGGGTGCTCAAAATGATAAAACTAGTCACACATTCAAAACGAGTAGGACATCATATGATAGCAATGAGTGGCTCATGTTAGCCTCCACACATAGCAATAAAGACACGTAGGCAGATTTCATATTAGGCAGTAGGCAGTTTCAGAATCAAGGCATATTCGAGTCGTTAAGTCCTAAAGACATGGCTTCTATGTGATCCCAGATTAAAATATCCTACATGTAGTGCTGTTGTTTCAGACTATCAAATTTACAGATTACAGGCATTATAAAACTTATAGACGTGATCTCTAAGTGATTTGCACAATGTGAAGTCAAACCATTTGAAAATTCAGAATTACCCATGTTTGATCCTATTGGCATGTTTTCTGAGCGAATAACACTGTCCTTATAGGCAAGTTCTCTAATAGTTGGTATTTGAACGCCATTTTTGTCATGCTTATTCCTATAGGCAAGCTATATAGGCGGGCAGTGTAATAAGAACAAAAGAAACAATCGAATAGTTAATCAATTAAGGCCATATAGGCATGGTATCTAATAATCATACTGCAATCACACACATGGAGTGAATAATTATTGACATTTGATTCCTATAAGCATGCTATATAATAGCACATAGAAGTAGACATGTGAATAAGCAGGGCACTTAAACTCTTACAAACATGCTTATGATGATGTACGGGTATTAGACAAGTTAAGTAGGCGAAGTGTTTGAGTTCTTATAGGCATGATTTCTATTGGTGTATAGAAATAGAGTATGTAGAACAAAGTAGCAAACAAAGCATGTAGACCCTATAAGCATCCCCTCTACCCGCTCATATGAAAATAAAGCATAACCTTTCCCTCATTCCACTAATTCCCCAACTGTTTTGTTTGCAAATTATTACATGCCCAAAATAATAAAAATAAGTATAAATATTACAAACTGAACAACAACATAGGAGAACCAATAGAACTTAGTTTCCACATGGTGAGTTTGACATGAAAAATTAACAACATAGGTTCACAACAAGTGAAAGAGTATAACATGCGCAACATTACAAGAGTTGGGGAGGTTCCAGAACAACAAGTTTAGAGTAAACCATGAGCCATATTTAACCTAAAAGGGATTTTAAAACTAGGAATCTAAGGCATGAAGGTCTGATAGAGTCATAGTGAGAGAATGGCAATTACACATAGTAAACAAGCAAGTAGGCAAGGTCTATAACAGTCAATAAGAATCCTAATCATGCTGAGTATAGAACAAAGATTCTTAAGTCCAAAGACATCATGGTAGGAAGATATGTCGATCTTAAGGTCAAATAGAATAGACAGACTTCAGAACTTAAGCCAGTCGACTATGCATAATAATAGAAACTAATTGTAGTGGGATTTAACTAGAAACCTAGGAAATACTAAAGAATGTAGGATTGAACAAACACTACATTAGAGAGCAACATATTTAGCTAAAACACTGAGACAATAGCTGGTACATAAGGCTCATATAAACATAAAGCTGGGGAACAGTAGAACATACATGAAGGATTCATCAGAAAGTAATTCATTCAAGCAAGTTCTGGGCAGGATATAATCACCTTAAGAATACAAGGATCCAAGACAAGGCATGTGAAAGGGTACATGAAGAGCAATATGTGATCATACAGGTAATTAGAAATCATTCAAATTGCACACATATAACTGGTCTGCGTCGAAACTCAGAATTCAAGCAGGTTTAGATACTAGAAAAGCACAGGGTACAGGATAATGCTAAGGCAAACATGAATACGAACATAGGCAACAATAGCACATTAATTCACAAAGGCCTAAATAACTTGAACACAAGCAAAAGAGAATGGAATTAGAAGAGACTCATTACTCACTAGTTTGAAGAATTAATAAGCTAATAAGGTAGAAAATTAGTGCCATCAACTTGCTTATAAGTAACAAGGAGAGAACAGCTGAAACCCTACGATTCTGAGTGCGTTAGAGTTTCCAAGGGTCTCAGATGAACCCCTGACAGTGCTCACATTGAGAGAGGTCTAATAGTCGGATTCCGGTGGACTTGGCTTGCAGCCGGCCAAGAGTATAATCTTAGAATAGCTTAGAGTGAGTGAGTTTGACAAAGCAGTAGCAATAATAGTAGTTTTGTCTTCTAGGGTAAATGGGGAAAGGGGGTTTATATAGTAATAAAAATCAACACATAAATAAAAAAATACAATCAATTGATCATAAACAAGGAAAGAAGAACATGCAAAAAATCAATTTAGAATCAGATTAGGAGAAGCAACGAGGTAAACTATTATTTTTATAACAAATACTATTTATGCAACTTAATATTTTTATAAACTATTATTTTTATATTTTTAAAATGTGGCTAGGGTTTGGGGTGAGGTTAATTAGAAGAGGGGAGATAGCTTGTGGGTCGTTGATCTTAGGAGATCAACGGCCAGGATTTAATGAGGGGCGGATCGGGTTAGTGGATGAGTATGGGGTAGTGGGTCGCTAGTATTGGGCTGGAGTTTAGGGTGTGGGCTGGTGGATTGGGTCCGAAATTTTATTCTGTTTTGGGTCAGATTTTAAATACAAGAAATTAAGGGAAAAATAATTTAATAAAATAGCTAAATAAATATAAAAAATACTATTTATGAAACTTAATATTTTAAAATAATAGTTGAAGATTATAAAATATAAAAATTATTTTGACCCTTAATAAAACGATAAATGCAATTAATTGTAATGCATAGGCTATTATGGCAAACAATACGTAAATAATCTAAAAATGCAAACGTAATTATATGAAATGAAGTAAAATGTTATAAAACACATGCGTGGGTAAAAATAATAACTTTTGATGATTAAATCATCCCAAAATAATTTGAAGGGATAATTATAAATATTTAAATAATTTAAATGCAAGAAAAATCAATTTTAAAGCTTTAAAAATTATAAATATTATAAAAATACTTGTATGACCCTTGTAAATTGGGTAATAATACAAAAATAATATTTTGAAAGTATATGGAATATTTAATAAAATATGAGGGTAAAATTGGGTATTAACAGCCGCCCCTCTTTACCCGGGAATGATGAAAGAGTTGTCGGGTAAAGAAAATAATGTCCAATTTTGTCTGAAATGAGCAACAATGATGTATGTTTGAAACAAATGGGGGTTGAACCCTGGTTCTTGAGCTGCTTACATATCCCTTATGTTACGGGAATCCGGTCGTGTGTAGTTCTGGATCCAACGGTGAACGAAACAGACAGAGTTGTTATAAGAGTGGTTATGTTTTTCGAAAAAGGATCTCTTGGATATAATAGCGTCGTGAGTAAGAGATAATTTCAGGTGGAGCTATGAATGCGAATTTGAATGTTACGGATATTCGAGATAATTGTTTGGGCAGTTACGAAACAAAGAGTAATCAATTGCCGATCATTAGTTACGTTTGAGATGGTTGAAGGATGTGAACATTGTGAACGGAATCCAGAGCGATGGTTGCTCCCGTTTGTAGAACGGTTACCTCCCAAATTACCTGCAAAACTTAAAATACGATGCACACGAACATATATGGGGTTATTGCAGAAATTTAAACATGACGCAAATTCCTTTCAGACCATGAGAGTTGTCTTTGGACGATGAGGATGATGTCCTTAGACCATATCGTCCTGGGCCATGAAGCGTATGATAAGGGATTCGCAGTCCATGAAATGGTGTCCTCGGGCCATAAGGATGATGCCTCTGGACTATGACGCCTTTGAATAATGATATACAATTTCGAGAGATCCTCAGGCCATGGCATGATGTCTTCGGGCTATGAGGATGATACTTTTAGAAAATGACACCTTCGGACAATATGTCAACGTTTCAGCCCATGGAATGCAAAGTTGTAGAGATGTCGATCGTTTGATAGCGGGAACATCTGGTGCTTAATTGTATACGAGAACGAGACAAGGCAACACTTATCCTTGTATGTGATAAGGGCAGTTCTTATCCCTATGCAAAGGAAGGCAACGTTTAGCCTTATGCAATGATGGAGGAAATTATTAGCCTTATGCAATGTAACAGAGACAATGCTTATCCTCATGAAAAGGAAGGCAATGCTTAGCCTCATGCAATGATAGAGGCAGTTCTTAGCTTCATGCAAAGAGCAGAGACAGTTGCTTAGTCTTATTCAAAGGAAAGGCAGTGCTTAACCTTATGTAATAATGGAGGAAGTGTTTAGCCTCATGCAAAGAATAGAGACAATATTTAGTCTCATGCAAGGAAAGGCAGTGCTTAGCCTCATGCAATTATGGAGGCAGTGGTTAGCCTCATGCAAAGAATGTAGACAGTGCTTAGTCTCATGCAAGGAAAGGTAGTGCTTAGCCTTATGCAATGATGGAGGCAGTGCTTAGCCTCATGCAATTATGGAGGCAGTGGTTAGCCTCATGCAAAGAATGTAGACAGTGCTTAGTCTCATGCAAGGAAAGGTAGTGCTTAGCCTTATGCAATGATGGAGGCAGTGCTTAGCCTCATGCAATTATGGAGGCAGTGGTTAGCCTCATGCAAAGAATGTAGACAGTGCTTAGTCTCATGCAAGGAAAGGTAGTGCTTAGCCTTATGCAATGATGGAGGCAGTGCTTAGCCTCATGCAATTATGGAGGCAGTGGTTAGCCTCATGCAAAGAATGTAGACAGTGCTTAGTCTCATGCAAGGAAAGGTAGTGCTTAGCCTTATGCAATGATGGAGGCAGTGCTTAGCCTCATGCAATTATGGAGGCAGTGGTTAGCCTCATGCAAAGAATGTAGACAGTGCTTAGTCTCATGCAAGGAAAGGTAGTGCTTAGCCTTATGCAATGATGGAGGCAGTGCTTAGCCTCATGCAATTATGGAGGCAGTGGTTAGCCTCATGCAAAGAATGTAGACAGTGCTTAGTCTCATGCAAGGAAAGGTAGTGCTTAGCCTTATGCAATGATGGAGGCAGTGCTTAGCCTCATGCAATTATGGAGGCAGTGGTTAGCCTCATGCAAAGAATGTAGACAGTGCTTAGTCTCATGCAAGGAAAGGTAGTGCTTAGCCTTATGCAATGATGGAGGCAGTGCTTAGCCTCATGCAATTATGGAGGCAGTGGTTAGCCTCATGCAAAGAATGTAGACAGTGCTTAGTCTCATGCAAGGAAAGGTAGTGCTTAGCCTTATGCAATGATGGAGGCAGTGCTTAGCCTCATGCAAAGAATGGAGACAGTTGCTTAGTCTCATGCAAAGGAAAGGCAGTTCTTAGCCTTATGCAATCATGGAGGCAGTGCTTAGCCTAATGCAGATAATGGAGATAGTGCTTAGTCTCATGCAAGGAAAGGCAATGCTTAGCCTTATGCAATGATGGAGGCAGTGCTTAGCCTCATGAAAAGAATGGAGACAGTTCTTAGTCTCATGCAAGGAAAGGTAGTGCTTAGCCTTATCCAATAATGGAGTCAGTTCTTAGCCTCGTGGAAAGAATAGAGACAATCCTTAGTCTCATGCAAGGAAAGACAGTGCTTAGCCTTATGCAATGATGGAGGCAGTGCTTAGCCTCATGCAAAGAATGAGGGCAGTGCATTGCCCTAAGATGAAGATTAAATATACGAAAGAAAGCGATTCTTAGCTTGGCATATTTACGCTTGGTGACTTCTGTCAGTAAAGATAGAATTCTTGTTATGAATTTACGGGCAGTCTTGTCATGTTTGTTATGCCTGCATCCAAAGAAAAATCGTGAGTTTTGTTTTGGGGAAATGTTGGTTCGTGCCTTTGATTCTTCATTTCGCCTTTGCTCCTTGTCTTGCTGCCTTGTCAGAGTCACCCTGGGTAACATCTGGTTATTACAAAAACATGAAATCTTTGAAAATATGCATTTGTCACAAATTATTTATATAAAAATGCAATTGTACGGAATATGTGATAATGCATAAAAGCAAATAATTTTGTCGAATCGGCAGTTGTGACATACTTTTGAGACATTGCAACCTCCTTAACTGGAAAGTTTGAGGACCCTTCTCAAAATTCTTCCCCAATATAAATGCACACTTCTTGCGATACAATTCTTGGTGATCCTTGACATAATGAGATTTAATAAACTCGAAATCTTGCCCTAGTTTCTGACCATGGGGGGGGGGGGAATAAAGATTTTATTATGATATGATCGAACCCACAGGGCTGCTTACGTATCCCCTATTAAACGGGAATCAGGTCAATCTTTAATGTAATATCTCTTGACTGCGTCTGAATTGATAGGTCTTTGCTATATTTCTCCATACATCTCTACAAGTATAAGCGCTCCTCCTGTGAGTACTCGATTAACCATGTAAGGGCCTTGCCAGTTGGGTAAGAACTTCCCTTTTGCTTCATCCTGATGCCGGAAGATCTGTTTCAACACCAATTGCTCCGATGTGAATTGCCTTGATCTAACTTTTTTGTTGAAAGCTCTTGCCATTCAATTATGGTAGAGTTGGCCATGACATACTGCGTTCATCCTCTTACCATCAATGAGAGCTAGCTGTTCATACTGGTTTCATATCCATTCGGCATCGCTGAGCTCGGCCTTTTGTATGATTCTTAGGAAAGGAATCTCCACCTCGGCGGGTATAACAACTTCAGTACCATAGACCAGTAAATAAGGGGTTGCCCCAGTTGACGTACAAACGGTGGTGCGGTGCCAGAGCAAGGCAAATGGTAGATTCTCATGCCATTGCTTGTAGTTGTCCACCATTTTCCTAAATATCTTCTTGATGTTCTTGTTGGCGACTTCTACGGCTCTATTCATCTACAGTCTATATGGTGTATAATTTTGGTGCTTGATCTTAAATGTTTCACACATGGATTTCATCAAATCACTGTTGAGATTGGCGGCGTTATCAGTAATGATTGACTCAGGTACCCCAAATCGACAAATAATACGACCCATTTTATGAAGTAATCTATAGCCACCAAAATGAGCTTGTGTCTGTTTGAAGCATCAGGTTCAATTGGTTTGATAACATCCATGCGCCAAGATAGAGAAAGGCTAGGATGAACTCGTTGAATTGAGTTTGGTGGGCGGCACTCGTATCATGTCAGCATGTACCTTGCATTGGTGACACTTTTGAACATATTTGATGAAGTCTATTTCCACAACCATCAAGAAATATGCAACCCTTAATATCTTATTGGCCAGAATGAACCCGTTCATGTGAGGTCCATATGTTCCGGCGTGTATTTCTTCGAGCAATCTATATGCCTCCTTGGCATTGACTGATCACAGTAATCCCAAAAGCTGGAGTTCTTCTATCCATAATTCCTCCACTTTGAAAGAAGTGGTTGGTCAATCTTCGAAGTGTGAGCTTTTGAGTGTCTGTATCATTTTCTTTGTTTTCCCCTTTCTCCAAGTATTCCTTGATATAGTGGAACCATAGATTTCCGTCAAACACTTCTTCAACATGGGCACAATAAGCTGGTTGTTGACGAATCTCTATCGGGCTAGGATCTATGAAATTCTTGTCTGGATGTTTTATCATAGAAGACAAGGTAGCCAATGTATCTGCAAACTCATTATGGATCCTTGAAACATGTGAATTCTATCTTTGTGAACCTTTTGATCAACTCTTGTACACAATGCAAGTATGACAATATTATAGTGTTCTTGGTGGCCCATTCTCCTAGTACCTGGTGTATCAATAGATCAGAATCTCCGATTACCAGAAACTCCTGAACATTTATGTCGATGGCCAATCTGAGTACCAAGAGGCAGGCCTCATATTCTGTCATATTGTTGGCGCATGGGAACCTGAGTTTTGCGGATACCGGATAATGTTCGCCAGTTTCTGCTACTAAAACATCTTCAATTCCCACTCCCTCAAAGTTGTCTGTTCCATCAAAAAACATCCTCTAACCATCATATGTTTCGGCAATATCCGCACCGACAAACGACACTTTTTCATCGGGAAAATACATCTTCAATGGTTCATATTCTCCATCTACGGGGTTCTCTGCCAAATGAACCCCTTGACTGCCTTTTGAGTCACATAAATTATGTCAAACTCACTTAGCAATATTTGCCACTTTGCTAACTTACCTGTAGGCATGGGTTTCAGAAAAATGTATTTTAGTGGATCCAACCTTGACATGAGATATGTAGTGTGCACACAGAAATAATGTCTTAATTTCTAGGCTATCCATGTCAAAGCACAACAGGTGCGCTCTAGCAAAGTGTACCGGGCCTCGTAAGGTGTGAACTTCTTTCTCAGATAGTATATTGTCTGCTCCTTCCTTACGGTTTCATCATGTTGCCCCAGAACTCAACCAAAGGCTCCATCCAGCACGGACATATATAGTAGCAGAGGTCTTCCTGGCTTCAGTGGGACCAACACAGGCAGTTTAGACAGGTACTCCTTGATTTTTAATGAAAGCTTTCTGACATTCTTAAGTCCAGTTTGTCGTGGCATATTTCTTCAGCATCTTGAAGATCGGATTACATATCACTATTGATTGTGCTATAAAACAACTGATATAATTGAGGCATCCCAGGAAACACATCACATCATTATTGTTCTTTGGCGGTGGCAAGTCCTGAATAGCTTTGATTTTTGACGGGTCTAGCTTAATACCACAATGACTGACGATGAAACCCAGCAACTTCCCAGTAGGGACTCCGAAGGCGCATTTTGTAGGGTTCAACTTCAAATTGTATTTTCAAAGTCGGCCAAAAAACTTCTTCAAGTCGGCTATGTGATCCGAACTCCTTTTTGATTTGATGATAACATCATCTACATACACCTCTATTTCCTTGTGTATAATGTCGTGAAATAGAGTCATCATGGTCCTCATTTAGGTAGCTCCAGCATTTTTCAAACCAAATAGCATCATTTTGTAACAATATTTCCCTCATGGCGTTATAAAGGCTGTCTTTTCGGCGTCTTCTTCGTCCATCCACATCTTGTGGTATCATGCGAAGCAATCCAAAAAGGACTGGAGTTCCTGCTTGGCCCAGTTGTCGATTAGTATGTCTATGTCAGGTAAGGGGAAATCATCCTTAGGACTTGCTCTATTCAGATCTCGATAGTCAACACACACTTTGACTTTCCCGTCTTTCTTCGGTACTGGCACAATGTTGGCTAGTCAGGTTGGGTACTCAACCAGTCGAAGAACTTTGGCTTTGATTTGTTTAGTAACCTCTTACTTTATCTTTAGACTGATAAATACATTGAATTTTCTGAGCTTCTGTTTTACCGACGGACACATGGGGTTGGTAGGTAGCTTGCGAGCTACTATGGATATGCTTAACCTAGTCATGTCATCATAGGACCATGCAAAAACATCCTCATATTCTTTTAACAACCTGACATACTCTTCCTAGATGAATGCTTATGCAAGTTTCTTTGATTGTTTCAGAATCCCCTAAGTTAGCTGCCTCAGTTTCTTCCAAGTTGAACTTTGGTTCCTTTTCCAAATTCTCTACTTCTTTGACAATTTCGTCAAGTAATATGTCATCTTCCAAATCTTCCGAATAACTTTCCCGATGTTGCGTTGTCTTATTACATGTCACAGTCATAGGTTTATCAGGATATGTAATAATTATGTTGAAAAGAATGTAGAAAGATAATAATAAATAAACGAAAAGAAATAATGCATTAACAAAACATAAAATTGTCAACAAGAACGACTCGATGGCTCGAGTAATTATTTCAAAACAAAACACTGAAAATGTCTTAAATGCACAAAAACAATTTAAAAATAAATCATGATAATTCTGCCAAGGCTACCCAAGTACTCGATGAGCCCGGGATGGTGCAGCAGTCCAGTTCTTGAGAACAACTCATTCTCCCACTGTCTGAATAGGAAGGTCACCTCCTCTTCCTCTTCTAAAATTGCATTGCAGTCCATATCTTCCTCATTCAAAAACAGCTTCCTCATACCGGCCAAAATCTCATCTTCCTCTGATCCCCAAATCATGTCAGTCTGGCAGAATGTTTGGTACATCGGTGGTATGGGTTATTCCAGCGGATAGTAATCGGTGTGCCACCGCGGTGTCCAATACTGGTATTCTTGCACTGTATATTCATACCCGAGACCAAAGGTTGTTCCATGATACGGTGGTCGTATGTGTTCTGTGATCCATTGAAGCTTTTGGCCAAGACCCTTGCCTGGTTCATATCCCAACCATATCAACATGCTTTCTATATTATTGCTCCACCATCGGTCCTTCTCAATTGCGTTTACCCCCTCAATGCGGTGGTATGTTTCTTCTCCCAATTTCCTCACATTTTCGATGACTGGCACGGTCTGGTTGGTGTAAATAGGGTTGCTTCCATCTCCATGAATGATCACCTCCTGATGATTCCACTCGAACTTCACAACCTGGTGCAGGGTAGAAGCGACTGCCCCAGTTACGTGTATCCATGGTCGTCCCAACAACAAGTTGTAGGTGGCGGATATGTCTAGCACTTGGAATTTGACATCAAACCAGGTCAGGCCTATATGTACATCAAGGTTTATTTCTCTGACAGTGGCTCTCTGAGATCCCTTGAATGCTTTCACATTCATGCTTCCCATCTATATCTCATGCACGCCTTTACCTAATCTTTTGAGAGTGGTTAGTGGTCATATGTTCAGGCTCGAACCTCCATCTATCAGGACCCTAGCAATGAACTTGTCTTTAAATTGCACAGTGATGTGCAACATTTTTTTGTGGCTCAAGCCTTCTGGCGGTAACGCATCTTCATGGAAAGTAATTTTGTGACTCTCCAATACCTGTCCGACCATGTTAGCCATATCCCCGCTAGTGATACCGGCGGGCACATAAGCTTCACTTAACACTTTCATCAAGGCTTTCTTGTGTGCGTCTTAATTTTGCAACAGTGACAAAATGGATATCTGGGCGGGAGTCTTGTTCAGGTAATCAACAACAGAGTATTCTCTCGCATGTACCTTCCTCCAAAGATCGCCATTGCTTGTCTCAATGACATGTGAATTAGATGCAGCTTTTTATCTTGTTCCTCCAAGATTCTCAGGCGTATAAACTCTGCCAGTTCTAGTTATACCTTGCGTAGCACCTGTCTCTTCCATCTTGGCTTTTCCTTTTCTTCTTGCCTCCGTGACATATTCCCATGGGATGTCATCATACTTATAAGATGGTGTGGGAGCTACTATCACAGTGAAAGGCATATCTACCTCGACCTCAAACGGTGCATGAGTTTGCACCATAATTGGTGAGAGGGTGACAGTAGATGTTTTAAGAGCATCCCCCTCTCGAATAAGTCCAATGGATCCATCCTGATCCCATTCCTCATCAGTTTCTATCTCATTCACTCCCTCACCCATATGATCCGGGATAGGGTTATTAAGGACATTTGGTGCGGCTTCCTTTGCCTGTATAACCTTGGTGTTGATCAGTGTCTGAATCTTGTCCTTTAACATGCAGCATTATTCAATGGTATGACCCTTCATGCCTGATTGATAGGCACAAGTTTTGTTGGGGTTAAGCCAATGGGAAGGGTTCTCAACAGCAACAACAGGAATATGGGTGACGTAACCAGCGACGTTTAGTCTCTCATATAATTGGGATATGGGTTCAGTGATTGGGGTGTATTGTCTGGGAGCTCTGCGATCAAAGTTTGGTCATGGCTTTGGAGAGTTTTGGCGGGCAAGTGGAGGTGAATGGTAATATGCAGGTTTGGTGTTATAGGTATGGTAGGTGGTGGCAGGTGAGGGTTGATATGTGGGTGGAGGTGTTTGATATGTAAGGGGAGACTCAGGGCCTTGGGCTACCATCACGATACCCACTTCTTTCTTATTCGAAATAAATCCTAATTGCAAGGCTTTACTTGTGGCTTGTAGCGCCTCGACATTTGTCACCATCCCACTTTTGATTCCTTCTTCTATCCTTTCTTCTAACTTGATGATGTATGAGAACTTGTGATTCTCGATAACTATCAACCTTTTGTAAGACTGCGGATCTTGAGCTCTAACAAAGAACTTGTTCATTTCTTCTTCTTCAAGTGGCAGTCTCACCTTGGCGGCCTATGATCTCCAACGAGTAGCATACTCGCGGAAGGTTTCTGTCGGCTTCTTCTTGAGGTTTTGAATATAGAAAACGTTTGGCGTATGCTCTGTATTGAAGCTGAATCTATCCATGAAATCTGATGCCATGCTCACCCAATTCGCCCACTTCTTCGGATTCTAACTGATATACCAAGATAAGGCATCTCTTGTAAGACTTCGCACGAACAGTTTCATGCGGATTTGTTCATTCTTACCCACTCCTACAAGCTTGTCGCAGTAGGTTCTCAGATGCACTTTTGGATCACCAGTTTCATCAAACATCTCAAACTTGGGAGGTTTGTAACCCTCTGGTAGTTCTACATCTGGCTGGATACACAAATCTTCATAGTTTAAACCTTCAACATCCTTCCAACTTTCAATACTCTAGACTCTCCCTGTAAGTTTCTTGAGTTCTTCTGCCATGTTTAGAATAAGCAGGTCCTTCTCTGTCGGCTCAAATATGTATAGGGTTTATTGCGGGGTATGTGGTAAGGTTTCCACATATATCGTATTGCCTTGATGAGTTCCTGGAACTTGGGTATATGGGTGATCATTGATTGAAGTTTGAGGGGGATCAGGGGTACGTTGTGGTACGTTTTGAGGAGTATGATAAGTAGTGGTTTTCGGATATTGGGTTGGGTGAGGATAATGTTTTTGAGGGGTTTGCACTGTTGATGGGTTAATAATTTTGAGAGGTATGGAATTATGATACTAGTGCAGCGCGGGAGGATTCAGAGCTATAGGTGGTAGATTTTGATTTTGTATGTTTTGTGGTGGTGTTTGGTTCTGAGTGGTTGTGTTTTTGGTTGATGTCAGGGACATTTAGAGTAAGGGAAAGGTTTGCCAGATTTCGGACCTGCTCAAGCTCACCCTGCAACTTCAGGATTTTCTGCTCCAAACGTAAGACCAACTCATTATGTCCTGGCGTACTTCTTCCGTCAGAGGTTTCAACATTCTCTACCATGGTAGCATTGTCTTTTTGAATAACACTTAGATCATCCATCTTCCCTTTGCCTTTGCCTCTACATTTTGGGTCACTAGGTGGAGGAGGACCTCTCGATCTGGTGTGGTATGCTAATGATGCCAGAATGCATGAACTAACCTTTGTGAATGGGAATAATCAAAAGAAAGAAAAAGCAAAAGGTAACTAAATGAGTAAGACGAAGCAAAAGAGTGTTTGCAATACTTAAGCATGTATCACATAAGGTCATGTAATAATTCACGTCCTAATTTTGGGGACCTCATTATGCCTGAGGTATGCCTAAGCGACACATAAACTTGGAGAAAATGCATGCCAATGTTTGCCTTATTTCATTAGTTCGAAAATAAGCCAAATCAATCTTTCACTAAATCGACAAAAATAATAAAGTCACTAATGACATTAAGCCTTATTACATCGAAATCTAATCTAATCTAGAAAGCAGTAAAGGACATTATCTCCTAATCTACTTGGTCCCTGAAGGACCTTCTCTATACTTGGCTCTCTTGACCCCATCAATCGTATTCCCTGGATCGCGCATGTCCAGTAGCAAGTAAGGCTTTGCCAACTTCCCTCCTTCATCATCGTCCATGCCTTGACAATCCCAAAGCCTCCTTCTTATCTTCCCTTCCAGCTTTATCGATCCTTGATCTAGATATTCTAACCTTTCTGTCGACTTATTGGCAATCTCCTTTCTTTCCCTATCGCCTCCATGTTCACTTTATGTTGTTCCAGATGCTTAACTTCAGACTCGAACACCCTTTTACGTAGCCTCTTATACTTCACTTGTGCTTCATCTATCTCATCTATGATCCTATCTTTCAGATTGACTCCCGGTTTGACGTCCCCAGGTATGTTGTCCTCTAACCATGAGAGATAGTAATACATATGACCGACGTGATACCTGTCTGGTTCAACAGTCTCTCCTTCCATGCTGATATTTTTGTTCCACATATGTTGCGCTTCAAACTTGAATGGGATGACATCCCCTTTGAAAGCTGCATTATACTGAACCATGTTGGAAACCCGAGGTATGATCGGATTCCTTCCAGCTTGCCTCATTACCCTTATATGAGCGTAAGGGTAGATGCCTCGCAGCCCGATCAGTACTAAGTGAGTAGTTCCTTTGGATCTGATAATGACATCACTACTAGGAAACCATTCAAACATCTCATGCACTTGATCGTCTGTCAGATTGCTGAAGAAACGTACCCAGCCTACATCATTTCCAGGCTTTTCAAACCTGTCTGGAATGAATGTCATTTTCTTTGGATGATGAATGGATATATAGTCATTCAGGTCCTTCGTAGAAGCTTTTGGTGATATTCACTCCTCTGAAAGTGTTCCAGAAGCCAAACTTGTAGTAATAGATTACAACCCTCAAAGTGTCTAGACCCATGCATGCACCGATCCAGAGCACGGTACATCTTATCTAAGATCATCGGGATGATAGTGTACTTTTGTCCCTCAATACCCTCCATTAAGGTCCTGGAGACCATGGGTAAGCGAGTATGAATTCTTCCCCTTGCATCAGAAAGACCAACAAACCCAAGAAATAGACTATGAAAATATAAACCTGGTGGTGTACCCATCCCAAATAGGTAATGGATAGCTTGTCATGATAAAGGCGATATGATTTGCTATGCCCATAATGCTCATAGAGAAATTCAAAGGGGATATATGATTTCTTCAGACAGACCATCTCATCATTCTTCTTAATAGTGCTGGACTATCCCATGGTAACTTGCCAAAACCCCTTATTTCTTCTAGGAGATGAGTCATTTCTATATTGCCAAATCTAACAATAACTCTTTTCTCGTCCCAGAACATGGTAGCAGTCTCGACCAGTTCCATATTTGGTCGAATGTTCAGCAAATATGGCAGGTCACCAAGTACTCTCCACACATGGTTTCTGTCATAGGGTGCAAGGTGTTTCCACCAGTCTATTAGCAAAGGCAGCATATTCTGGACCATACCGGACTTGGCAATTTCGTGCTTCATTTTCTACAAACAAATAAAAGTTAGCCCTTCCTCCCCCTTTAGATTCGACTATTTACGGAATAATGATCATCATGTTGACATGTTTTCTCCAAGTAATGCACATAATATGATGGTATCCTTTGGGATTATGGAAATTCCATTGAACTTTGGACAAGGTTCATCTACGCGGGTTGTTACGTAAATGATGTCTCAATCTGTACTGGGTTTATCATGATCCATGTACATTTCAAATTGGAGTATGGTTTTCTAGAGAGTCTATACTGGTCCTCTCAAGTGGACAACTTGAGAGAGAAAGACACGGGACCGTCGACTACACCGCTGATCGACTAGTCTACCGCAAATAAGCCTTTTAGGTTTAAAAGTGTATTTTTGGGAAAGCGCTGACACTCATCAAGCGTCGCTATGTTGATAATAAGCACAAGTGGAGTATGATGTTGAAATCATGCTTTATGCAAAAATAGTAACACGTTAAATATTTGCATGATGAAAGTGCATAAAAAAGAAAGTAAATAATATGGTAAAGATAAACATGAGGAGGAAAAGAAAAAAAGAAAGACAAAAGAGAGAAGTCAGTTTAACTCATGAAATGTGCGAGAACGTAATGAAGCAAATAAGGAAAGGGGGATGGGAGAGGCATGATATAGCAGTCTTGGACAAGATGAAGGAAACGGAGGGAGGACGTTCATGTCATAGCAATAAAGGAAAACAGGGAGGGGATGTTCATGTCATAGCAATTTAGACAAATAAAGAAAAATAAGGGAAGTTATATGCATGTCATAGCCATTCAAACAAATGAAGGAAATAAGGGAAGGCAAGTACATGCCCTCAAATAATCCACACAAGTTAACTTCGTTATGGTAAGAACCTAAGTGTAAATCCCCAGCAGAGTAGCCATGCTATCACGCCCTGTTTTCTTGCGAAAGTGGGTTTCGACGTGTGACAACTCTTTTTAATGGGTATTGAAAGAGGAGAGTCGCCACCTAACAATTTTTAAGGTGCGTTAGGGCACCAATTTGCGAGTAACTATGATTAGAACTAGTCTGTCACCAAAGATCGGGTAAGGGCTCAAATTACCTCTAAGAAAAGGTGTTTGGCACTCTTCGAGGTCCACAACGGTGGGTCCCGACCGAAGTTTACGCTATGTGAATTATTGAATTATAATTAAGCTAAGTGATCATATAAGTTAAAAAAGATGTGGAAGTTGAAGGTTCTATATAAAAAAGTGTAAAGAAAACAACATAAGAATAAAAACATATAAAAAAATCAGTACAAGTCTTAGCGGTTACGGGGATACAACTGCGTTGGTCTATATTTGATGACTAAGTGTGAACAACAAGCATATAAAGGCAAGGGGCTCCTAAGTTTTTTAGACTAAAGGATCACCCCATGCAATATAAATAATACTTCGCAACTCCCTTAGGGTAGGAGTTGCTCATATTATTCAGGGGGCACAAACTATCATCTCCTGCTATCCAATTACTATGTTAAAGTTATTTATCTAAAGCACTCTAATTCAATTATAAATCGTGTCCTATGTGTGCATTACCCGTCCCATGCCTATGTTCCAGGAGGCTTTGGACCTATTATTTGGGAGGTTATAGACTTTACTTAGGGTGCTCAAAATGATAAAACAAGTAGGACTGCACATGATAGCAATGCGTGGCTTATGTTAGCCTCCACACCTAGCAACAAAGGCACGCGGGCAGATTTCATATTAGGCAGTAGGCAGATTCATAATCAAGGTATAATAGAGTCCTTAAGTCCAATCGACATGGCTTCTATGTGATCCCAGTTCAAAATGTCCTATAGGCAGTACTGCTGTTTTAGACTATCGAATTTACAAATTACAAGTATTATAAAACCTATAGACATGATCTCTATGTGATTTGCTCATTGGGGCAGCGAAACCATTTGACAACTCAGAATTACCTATGCTTGATCCTATTAACATGCTTTCTAAGCTAATAACAGTGTCCTTATAGGCAGGTTTTCTAATAGTTGGTATTTGAACGCCATTTTTATCATACTTATTCCTATAGGCATGCTATTTAGGCCTGTAGTGTAATAAGAACTACAGAAACAGTCGATTAGTTAATCAATTAAGGCCATATAGGCATGGTATCTAATAATCATACAGTCGATTAATTGAGCAAATAATTATTGATATTTGGTTCCTATAAGCATGCTATCTAATAGCGCATAGAAGTACACATGTGTACAAGTAGGGCACTTTAACTCTTACAAACATGCTTCGGATGATGTACGGGTATTAGACAAGTTAAGTAGGCGAAGTTTTTGAGTTCTTATAGGTATGATTTCAATTGGTGTATAGACATAAAGCATGTAGACCCTATAGGCATGCTCTCTACCCGTTCATATGAAAATTAAAGTGTACATATTCCCCCATTCCAATAATTCCTCAATTGTTATGCTTACAAATTATTACATGCCCAAAATAATGAATATAAGCATAAATGTTACACACTGAACAAGAGAAGGCCCAAATGAAAATAACCCAGTACTGCCTGGGCCTTCAACATGCTCACTTTCACACGAGTAGCAGACCTAGATCCAAATGCATCTCAAACAGGAGAGTGTGTCTATTTGCACAGTCCAGAGCCACACATGAATTCATACCAAACCCAACAATTACAGATTAACCACTTAACCATAAAAGTTAACGAACCACACATATCAATCAATTAAACAGCCCTGAAGCAATACCTCATAGGGACATGATTACATGATATTTAGCAGAATTCACATAAAGCATATTGGCACTTGCATTTTAGAAGCTAGGGTGACAAGATTTGTCAAACAAGGGCTTGAACATGAAAGTAGGAGAACAAGTAGAACTTAGTTTCCACATGGTGAGTTTGATATGAAAAACTAACAGCATAGGTTCACACAAGTGAAAGAGTATAACATGCGCAACATTAGAAGAGTTGGGAAGGCATGTCGCTTAGGTTAACAGGGTAAGATATGGCAATCTTAAGGTCAAATAGAATAGACAAACTTCAGAACTTAAGCCAGTGGACTATGCATAATAATAGAAACTAAGTGTATTCTGATTTAACAAGAAACCTAGGCAATACTAAAGAATGCAGGATTAACCAAACACTACATTAGAGGGCAACATGTTTGTCTAAAACACTGAGACAATAACTGGAACATAAGGCTCGTATAAGCATAAAGCAGGGAAATAGTAGAAAATACATGAAGGATTCATCAGAAAGTAATTCATTCAAGCAAGTTCTGGACAGGATATAATCCCATTAAGAATACAAGAATCCAAGATAAGGCATGCGAAAGTGTCCATGAAGAGAAATAGGTGATCAGAATAGCAGAGCAGGCTGAAGGTAATCAAAAATCATTCAAATTGCACACATATAACATGCATGCGTCGAAACTCAGAATTCAAGAAGTTTTAGATACTAGAAAAGCACAGGGTAGGGGATAATGCTAAGGCAAATATGCATACGAACAAAGGCAACAATAGCATATTGATTCAAAAAGGCCTAAATGTCATGAACACAAGCAAAAGAGAATGGAATTACAAGAGCCTTATTACTCACCAGTTTGAAGAATTAACAAGCTAATAATGTAGAAAAGTAGTGCCAGCATCTTGCTTATCAGTAACAAGGAGAGAACAGAAGAAACATCAAGATTCTCATTGCGTCAGAGTACCCAAGGGTCTCAGATGAACCCCGAGCAGTGCTCACATTGAGAGCGGTCTAATAGTCGGATTTCGGGTGGCCTTGGCTTTCAGCCGGCCATGAGTATAATCTTAGATTAGTTTAGAGTGAGTGAGTTCGAGAAAGCAGTAGCAATAAAAATAGTTTCATCTTCTAGGGGCAGCGGGGAAAGGGCATTTATATATTAATAAAAATCAACACACAAATAAGGAACTATAGTCAATCAAACATAAACAAGGAAAGAAGAACATGCAAAAATCAATTTAGCATCAGATTAGAAGAAGAAACCAGGTAAACCCTAGTTTGACTAGGTTCAGATATTGGCTGGAGATATCGGTGAATCGGACACTCATATCCTTGCTATGAACGTATACAGACGAAATATCGTCCAAATCTTGGAGAGTGAAGCCGATTTCCCTTGATTCAGAGACTAGTACTTGCCAAAAAGGGGCAAGTACTAACTAACACCATATTTACACAGGTAATAGTGGTATAATCCGTGAAAGATAAGTAAATCATGGTAAGCATCCATGGATGAGTTGGATTCGGACAAGAATTGAGGCGACGGTTATGGTTTGTGAGGAGATGGGAAGGTTTGAGAGAGTATAGTGGCGGCTGACCAGGTAAAATGAAGCTAGTGTTTGGGGTGAGGTAAATTAGAAGATGGGAGATGGTTTGTGGGCCGTTGATCTTGGGAGATCAACGGTCAGGATATAATAAGAGGCGAATTGGGTTAGTGGACGGGTATGGGATAGTGGGTCGTTGGTATTGGGCTAGGGGTCATTGGGCTGGCGTTTAGGGTGTGGGCTAGTGGATTGGGTCCAAACTTTGGCATGTCTTGGGTCAGATTTTAAATACAAGAAATTAAGGGGAAACAATTAAATAAAATAGCTAAATAAATATAAAAAATACTATATATGTAACTTAATATTTTAAAATAATAGCTGAATATTATAAAAATATAATAATTATTTTGACCCTGAATAAACTGATAAATGCAATTAATTGTAAAGTATAGGCTATAATTGCAACAAATGCGTAAATAGTTCAAATATGCAAATGTAATTATATGAAATGAAGTAAAATGTTATAAAACACACGCATGGGTAAAAATAATAAATTTGGATGATTAAAGCATCCTAAAATATTTTGAAAGGATAATTAATAAATATTTAAATAATTTAAATGCAAGAAAAATCAATTTTGAAGCTTTACAAATTATAAATATTATACTTATGTGACCCTTGTAAATTGGGTAATAATGCAAAAATGATATTTTGAAAGTATATGGAATACTTTATAAAATATGAGGGCAAAATTAGGTATCAACAAACATAGACAAGAATAACCAAAATATGTCTTCTACATTGCGGCGCGCAACCCGATCCACAATTACATATACAAATACTGTTGCGACGTGCAACTGGATCCCAAACAGTAATACAAATATCTGTTGTGGTGTGCAACCCGATCTAACATAATAATATCAGTATCCGTTGCGACATACAACCTGATTCCACAAAATAATATATTCTTCGTTGCGGTGTGCGACCCGATCACATATATCTATATAGATTTATATGAAATTTTTCAACAACAACAAGCATGGGAAAATCGCAATGTAATACCAAGGAAACTAACACGCGGAATTCAATTAGGAATACACATTCAAACAAAGTAAGGTGAGCAACATAGCACTCCAGAGCTAATCTCCCAAATTTTAAAACCAAAACTTCCATAAAGCATAAACACACAACTAATCAAAAAGTCACCTAATCCGGCTAAGCAAGAAAGTGTAAAGCATGAAGCGAGTAAAGATATTTGTCAAGTAAGAACAGGGATCAAATGAAGGCATTCAATATATATGTAATCATGTAGCAAGTAAAATCATGGAGCAAGTAAAGGCATTTAATAAGTAAAGGTGTATGGTAAGTAAAAGCAGATGGTAAGTGAAGACATGTAGTAAGTGAAAGCATGTGGTGAGTGAAAACATATAGCAGGTTAAGTCATCTATCAAGTAAATCACGTGATAATTAGAGGCATGTAACAAGTATGGGCAAATAACAAGTAAATGCATGAATACGAAGAGGACATGTAACATAAGTAAATCAAGTAAAAGCATAGGTGTAACAGTAACAGACAAGGTAAATACATAACTATAACAGTAACAAGCCAAAGGGAAAAACACAGAGGTAACTACGTAAGGAACTCAAATGAAAGTAACATACAAAACAACAAACATTAATAGAAACAAAAGTAAAGGGCATGTAAGTACTTAACGAATGAGTAATCATATCAGGAATCCAACTTCCATTCTTTTAACCAATAAACCAATCTCATTTCAAACCGCACGGAAATACTCATCGTGCCAAATGTAGCCCTAAGTCCCAATCATCATCTCTTATTACGAATGAAGAAGCTCAAGTAGCATCACAATAACAGGTATAGATATAAGATCATGATACCCCGATCAAGTTAAATATGCAACGAATCTCAAAACAGCACATAAAATCCTTTTAAGATGTCATATGTTCTAGCATGATTTCTAATACAGTTAATTTAGTTAATTAATCATCATATTAAATAAAGCATAGGTTAGAGGATCATCAAGTTCAACAAAGGCACAAAGAACCATATAATTCCCCCTCCCAAGCATGGAAATCCTGACACATGCATATACGCTCGTCACCTCGTATCTGCATCACCCCACTTGTCGCAAATAATAACATTTAGTAGAAAAACTTCTCTCAACAAAGCTAGGAAAGACACTTACCTTAAACAGGCAAAAGCGATACACTAGAAGCGCCATACTGCATAAATTGACCTCTGAACAACTCGAAACTAGCCAAAAGCAAAAAATCACAACATAATTCCATAGGAAGCAAGCCCAAACGATAAAGGTCAAATATTTAATCAAATAATCAAAGTCAACCAAAAAGTCAACCCATGCCCTCACCCCAGAATTCGACAAAATTCATAAATACCGACAGCTCATTCGACTACGAGTCCAACCATACTAATTTCATCCAATTTTGACTCTGAATCGATGTTCAAAACCCAATTATTCACTTTCGAAAAGTTTTGACAAAAACCCAAAATTTCTGTTTTAGATTTAAGAAATTAAATACCAAAATTGAAGATGGAATCATGTAAAATAATCAAAACTGAGTAAGAAATACTTACCCCAATCTATGTGGTGAAAATCCTCTCCAAAATTACCCAAATTCGAGTTCTATAACTCAAAATGTGGCAAAATAACCAAAACCTTCGATATAGAGTAATTACAAGCACTACCCAGTTATATGCATCGTGATCGCGGCATAGCCCTCGCGATGAGGTAGAAGAAACTAACACTGACAGAAAATAGACTTCGCATTCGAGACAACTCCTCCGCGAATGCAATGAACACAGATGATTGACCTTCACGAACGCGACCTGTCTCATGCGAACGCGAAGATGAACTTCCCCGGCTCCACACTGCACTACGATCGCGGACCCCTACTGCGATCGCGATGGACCAACCACACAAAGCGCCGCAAATGCGACTCTGCACTCGCGAACGCATGGAGGAAAAAGAGCTAGCTCCATCTTACACACCGCGATCGCGATCGCGACCACACCTACGCGATTGCGAAGACTACCTGAAGCATGAGAAAATAAAAAACACAAAATCCATCTGAAATGATCTGAAAGCACCCGAAAACTCACCCGAGCCCCTCGGGACCCCATCCAAACATACCAACAAGTCCCAAAATATAACACGAATCTACTTGAGACCTCAAATCACACATAACAACATCAAAATGACGAATCGCACCTCAATTCAAGCTTAATGAACTATTTCAAATGTTTAAATTCCAAACTTGTGCCGAATGCGTCTAAGAAACTCGAAATCACATCAAAAGTTTCACATAAGTTCCAAATGACACAACGAACATGTTCCAACTTTCGGAACCACAATTTGGACCCCATAACATCAAAATCAATTTCCGGTCAAACCTATGAACTTTTCAAACCTTCAATTTGCAACCTTTCGCCAATTAGAGCCAAAACCTTCTAGAAATATCCAAATGTGAATCCAGGCATTCGCCCAAGTCTAAAATGACTATCTGAATCTAATGGAACCATCAAAATCTCTATTCGAGGTTAAATACATCAAAGTCAAACTTGGTCAACTCTTTCAACTTAAAGCTTCCTAGTTAAGGATCATCCTTCCAAATCAATCTCGAACCATTTGAAAACCAAAACTGACGATACACGCAAGTCATAATATACCATATGAATCTACTCATGACCTCAAACCACCGAATTGAGTGCACATTCTCAAAATGACCGGTCGGGTCATTATATTCTCCCCCACTTAAACATATGTTCATCCTCGAATGTGCCAAAAGTTATTCCAAAGCCATCAAATCACTGTATAAACTCACCATACACGTACATATGGGTGATCCCAAATCAACCCGATCCATATAAGCCTGAAACACAACCTAACTAAAGATCCTTACTTTAGCCTTAGTCCACAACCTTAAAACCGAGTCTCCAATATTCGGTATCCATCATAAGACCCGATCCTTGTAAATATACATTGTATCCACCCTAACAAGTTGCGCCACACTGTTAATACACTGTCATGGTCCACACGATGTGCCACATAACTCATGTGCTCACAAAAATAATTTCTGACCACAATAGCTATTCATCACCAAACCTGGTATTGGTGATATACTTCATAACAAATGAAACCTCATTTCGGACCACCATAATGCTGCTAATGATAAAAGAAACATGCAAAAACTCGTAACTACCCATGAAAACAACGAGTTGAGGAGATGCCTCATCCAATAAGGACCATTACCAAATTCTAAGTGAAAATATGGTATTATTCTTCCAAACATTCCTTATCCCAATATGACGGTGCAAATCCCAGGTCTAGAACCTCGCCTCACCCAATACGGGCAGCCCAACTGATAAGTCACACCAAATATTACATGGATAATCACACAACATGGTTCGTACACCAAGAGGTTGTGAGTTCGAGTCACCCCAAGAGCAGGGTGGGGAGTTCTTGGAGGGAAGGATGCCGAGGGTCATTTGGAAACAGCCTCTCTACCCCAGGGTAGGGGTAAGGTCTGCGTACACACTACCCTCCCCAGACCCCACTAGTGGGATTATACTGGGTTGTTGTTGTTGTTATGGTTCGTACACCAAACAAAGAATAACTGAGATATATCCAAAAATGGGAATAAAGCAAGGTACGAGGACTATCCAACAAGTACAACTGATATAACACCAAAAGCATGGTTTCATTAACTCATCCCACGAATGAAAAAATAAAACATGAAATAAACACAAGAAAAGGTATCCCATATAACTGCATTGCGGTGCGTAACCCGATCCCAAATATATCAATACGTATAAGGATACCTATGGACCATAATGCTCGAGCTCACTAATCACATGTGCATCAATATCAAGCACGATAGAGTGCACAAATATAACTGTAGAAAGGTGAATGGGCATAATACAATATAGAGAAAGGCAAGCACAACTAAGGTGCAATAAGCAAATCAACACCACGAGGGTCGTCTCACCCATATCGCCATAAGGCCCAAACGGGATTACAACATGCGTGCGAATAATCATGTAGCCTCACAACCTGTCATAGCATAAGAGAGAACATATAACATAGACCAGGGCACGAATAACATCTATTCTGCCTGATGATATACCTACGACAATAATTGCGTAAAAGTAAGCGAACCCAATTCAATATAGAACACACATTCTCATTAGGCCGACAAATATCCCACAAACAATTTTCGATCATTTCCAAACAGGTATATAACCTTCCAAAAGTCCATAGCAACCTATCCAAAACACATACCATCAGCTATCCAAATCTTAACAAAGAAATAGTAGGCCTGCTGCATCCAGTCTTTAAATATCAAGAATAATGGAATCTTCATATCTGATCCCAACTCCACTACTCAAATGGACAACACATCACTCGTGCACAATCAACTCACGGAAGATACTCACATAAATCTTTTGTGCCACGTAGCAAAAACAAAACCTCACAAGCCCAAAACCAGACGATCACCATAATACTAGTCAAGCACCCGCAAGTCAAAGCACAATGTGCCTTCTAAAATGCGCACTCTTCTCAGGTGACATCAAATAGTGCCAGCATTCTCTTAAACATCTAAAATCTTTTGTACCATCAAGAACTCATAAGATTCCCTTCGAAACTAAACTGCAACCTTGTACTCGCAACTTTTAATCCCAATGCACCGCCACTACCATGCTAACTCACGAAAAATATGAAAACTTATAATTAACTCTGAATCACCAACGGGATGATCACCTCGTCAACCAAGAACCTTCCATTTAACTCATTTCGGGAGGACATAACCACACGCAACACACCTTCTATACCCGTATAAGACATCAACCCCTAGTCGTGGCCATAACCATCGTGAATCCTTTAAAACCCATTAACACATAATCAAATTATCAGAACTGAATTCCTTATAACTCAACCGAGCTACGCATACTGTCAAATCCATAAGTAAGTCAACTCGACATGCACGCGCTGAAGGGACCTTCTACGAACTCGAAGTCGTCTCTTCCATCTCTCTAATACAACCATGTAGAGTCAATAATGATATAGAAGTACTACAAGTCTAGACACCGTCTAATATATATCTCAAGTCTTAACCATACACAAATCCAAAAAAATTCTTAAATACCACATATGAGTCTTGAACTCATCAGAACCTTCTCGATAGTCATTCACCTTGCTCTATATCATCCTCAATGAAACCTTCCTCAAATCATAGCCGATCCGCAAGCACTTCCTCGTCCAAGAGCTAATATAACGCCTGACCACGTAATTTGATCATCGATAGCAGACTCCCCCACTTGGCACAAAGCCATAAAATACATCATATGTAACCCATAGCACCCTTCCGGTGTACCTGCCCCGGTCTTGCACTGTTAATCAGATGAATACTTCATAAACCCATGTGACTCTAGTGATAAAACACTCCAAAGACTCTGCCAAGTGCACACTCGCCCTGGTGAACGTCAAACCAACTTCCTCAAGCCCTCTGAAGTGGTTGTATATGAATTCCACTAAATAGAAGCCTCATACGAATCATACAACCTCAAATACCACCGGTTAGCCTAAAATCAAGACCTCCCCATGACCTTTCCAAGGTCACAACAACTACGAAAACAATTAATCCTTACAAGTTTGTACTCATTAACCAGACACATGAATATGCTGCATCCCACTAATGAATAACCAAAAGGTGTACCATCACATCCCCTTCCAAGACTAGACGACATAGCACAACTATAATCAATCATCCATAGCCCTCCTAGTCCATCCACATCATCACAAACCGTCGGTGCTTTGTTGATACCGAGTGCGCAACTTCACGTATGAGTGAATAGCAAGAAATCAAAGATACAAGTGCCAAGCTAAAACAAAGCCGCACGATGACGAAAGAAAGAAGGAACGTATCCTAGATGCCCTGTAGCCTCTCGAAGATAGGTATGGACGTCATCTTATTGATCCACAAGACTCTACTAGAAAGTTGCTCATGACTCGTAGGGCCTATGAATGTAGTACTCTGATACCAATTTGTCACGACCCCAAATCTACCTAGTCATGATGGCACCTAACCCAACCTGCTAGGTAAACCAAATAACACTCAACTCAATTCTAGTGAAATTAATAAGAGCCAATAAGTGAAATAACTGAATTTCTGTACAATAACCCAAGGATTGGTAGAACAAGACATGAGCCTCTAAGACTTAGATTTACAAAGCTGGTATGAAAATGATATAACATCTGCTTGAAGTATACATAAACAAAATTTAAGTCCTAGACTACCATGAATAAGAGGTAGCTTGAATCTGGAACACCAGAACGTCTTTAATGCCAGGCTTTATCTTCCATAAATTTGCAGCTCCAAGATCTGCACGCAAGGTGCAGAAGTGTAGTATGAGTACAACTGACCCAATGTACTAAGTTTGTATCTCGACTAACTTTAACGACCTGCCCGATCATTTTGAGTACTAGCCTTAATTTCACTATTTCAAGACCTCACATAGCTTCATTTGATGGTTATTGATTTGCATGCGTGGTTCGTGTTGTTTTTCGAAAAGTTTTTACATAAAAGTTTGAAGAAAATGAGATTTTTGACTTTAAAAATGACTAGAGTTGACCACGGTCAATGTTTTGGTAAAAGACCTCGAATCGGTCTTTTGACAATTCTAGTAGGTTCGTATGATGAGTTTGTACTTGTACATATGTTTTGTGAGGGTCCTGGTTGACCCGGCTACATTTTGGCGCATTATGTAAAAACTTGGAAATTTTGGTTTTAAACTGGAAAATCTTGAGTTTTGGTGATCAATTCTCATTGTTTAATGTTATTATGGTAATTTGAGTTAGCGAGCGAGTTTATATGATGTTATTACACTTGTGTGCATGTTCGATTTAGAGACCGAGGGGCTCGGGTGAGTTTCAGATACATTATGGAATGGTTGTGGACTACTGGTGCCCAACATTAGATGGTGTCTGATTGCAGGTCTCGCAATTGCGATGACATGTTCGCAATTTCTAGTCCTGCATTTGTGAAGTTGGACTTGAAAATGTGATAATTGATTGGGGTGGTGTTCTTCGCAAATGCGAAGAATAGGTCACATATGCGATCTTGAGTTTTCACTTTTGGGACATATCTATCACTTGTGCGATTTAGGTCTGGGCTAAATGCATCAAAAATGCGATGGAGGGGCCGCATTTGTGATATGTAAGTAGTTCACATGTGCGAACATTATCTCATGCACTGTTACAATGATTGCAAATGCGATATGTGTCTTGCATTTGCGGACATCGCATTTCGAATCAGACTTAGCAAATGTGACGCCTGCAATTGGGTAAAAGAAGGGAAAGTCGGGATTTAGCTCTGTACTATTTCTCAACCACAAACACTCTAAAGGTATAAGTCCATGGAATTCAGCCCCATGAACTTTTAACATCAAACCTAGGAAGTTCATGGTAGAAATTAGGGGTTTTGGGTAAAATTTAGGGATTTTGTGAAATTGAGATTTACACCCCAATTTGAGGCCGGATTTTGAAATAAATTATATATCCGAGCTCGGGGTGAATGGGTAATCGGGATTTACCATGAATCTCGAATTTCGACCACGTAGGCCCGGGTTGACATTTCTTGACTTTTGGGATTTCGGACAAGATTGAACCTTTATTGATTATGGATGTTTCCTTTAGCATTATTTGACTTGATTAGATGATATTTGACTAGGCTTTGAGGAATATTCCTAAGGAACCCAGTATTGGATTGTGAACATTGTTCTGAAAAAAGGTAAGTGTCTTGCCTAGCTATGTTGGGGGAATGTTTCCTACTAATAGATATAGTTTGCTACATGCAGGTGATGCATATACGAGGCGACCAACGTATATGCATGTGCCAGGATATCTATGCTCGGAAGGGGGAATTATATGCTTCTTTGTGCCTTTATTGGACTTGATGATCCCTTAACCTATGTTTCATTTAGCTCTATGACTAGTATACCCAATTGTATGCGTTAGAAATCAAGTAAGAACATATGACATCTTAAAAAGGATTTAACGTGCTATGTTCGAAATTCGTTTGCATACTTAACTTGATCATAGTATCAGGAATCTATAAATATATCTGTTATTGTCATGTTACTTGAGCTTCTTTATTCGTATTGAGAGATGATGATTGGGGCCTTAGGGCTATGTTTGGCATAATGGTTATTTCCGTGCGGTTGATATGATGTTGGCATGATGAGTATTTCCATGCGGTTGATATGATGTTGGCATAATGAGTATTTTCGTGCGGTTGATATGATGTTGGCACGATGAGTATTTCCGTATGGTGTGAATGAGATTGTTTTATTGGTTATTACCTTGCAGAAAAGAAAGGAAGTTGTATTCCTGTTATGATTACTCATTCATTAAGCACTTACATGCCCTTTACTTTGGTTTCTATTAATGTTTGTTGTTTGGGTGATGACTTCCATTTGAGTTCCTTATGAAGTTATCTTAGTATTTTCCCTTTGGTCTATTATTATTATAGCTATGTATTTACCGTGTCTATTATTGTTACACCCATCCTTTTAGTTGATTTACTTCCGCTACATGTCTTCTTTGAGTTCATTTCTTTACTTGTTATTAGTCCACACATGTTTCATGCCTCTAATTGTTGCGCGATTTACTTGTTAAATGCCTTAACCTGCTACGTAATACCTCGACCAAGAACCTTCCATTTAAGTCATTCCGAAAGGACAACACCACACGCAACACACCTTCTATACTCCTAGAAGACATCAACCCTAAGTCGTGGCCATAACCATCGTGAATCCTTCAAAACCCATTAACACATAATCAAATTATCAGAAATGAATTCCCTCTAACGCAACCGAGTAACGCATATTGTCAAACCTAGAAGTAACTCAACTCGATATGCCCGCATTGAAGGGACCTTCTACGAACCCGAAGCCGTCTCTTGCATCTCTCTAATACAACCATGTAGAGTCAATAATGATATAGAAGTACAGCAAATCTAGACATGATCTAATATATATGTCAAGTCCTAACCATACAAAAATCCATAAAATCCTTAAATACCACATATGAGTCTTGACCTTATTAGAACCTTCTCGACAGTCATTCACCTTGATCTGCATTATTGCCAATGAAACCTTCCTCAAATCATAGCCAATTCACAAGCACATCCTCGTCCAAGAACTAATATAATGCCCGACCACAATTCGCTCATTGATAGAAGACTCTCTCATTTGGCACGAAGACATAAAATACATAATTTGTAACCCATAGCACCCTTTCTTCGTAACCGTCCTGGTCTCGCACTATTAATTAGTTGAATACTTCATAAACCCATGTGACACTAGTCATAAAATACTAAAAACACTCTGCCAAGTACACACTCTACCCGGTGAATGTCAAACCAACTTTCTCAAGCCCTCTGAAGTGGTAGTATATGCATTCCACTAAATAGAAGTCTCATAGGAATCATACAACCTGAAATGTCACCGGCTAGAATCAAATCACAACCTCCCCATGACCTTACCATTGTCACAAAAACTAGAAAAAAAATTAATCCCTACGAGTTTGTACTCATCAACCAGACACATGAATCCGATGCATCCAACAAATGACCAACTGTACCACTGCATCCCCTTCCAAGACTAGACGACCTAGCGCAAGTATAATCAAGCATCCATAAACCTTCGAGTCCATCCATATCATCACAAACCATCGGCGTATATCTGATACTGAATGTGCAATGTCATATACGAATGAATACGAAGAAATCAAAGATACAAAAACCAAGTTGAAATAAAGCCTCAATGTGAGGAAAGAAAGAAGGGAAGTTTCCTAGATGCCCTGTAGCCTCTCGAAGAAAGGTGTGGACGTCATCATACCGATCCGACAGACTCTTCTAGATACTAGCTCATGACTCGTAGAACCTATGGACCTAGTGCTCTAATACTAACTTGTCACGGCCCAAAATCCACCTACTCGTGATGGCACCTAACCCAACACACTAGGTAAGCCAAATAACAGTCAACACAATTTTAATAAAATTAAGAGCCAATAAGTGAATTAACTAAATTTCTATACAATAACTTAAGTATTGGTAGTACAAGACATGAGCCTCTAAGGCTTAGATTTATAAAGCTGGTATAAAAATGATCCAACATCTGTTTGAAGTATATATAAACAGAATTTAAGTCCTAAACAATCATGAACAAGAGGTAGCTTGAATCTGAAACACAGGAACGTCTTCAATGTCAGGTTTCGTCTTCCACAAATATGCAGCTCCAAGATCTGCACGCAAAGTAAAGAAGTGTAGTATGAGTATAACCGATCCCATTTACTTAGTAAGTATCTTGACTAACTGTAACGACCTGACCGGTCATTTTGAGTACAAGCCTTAATTTCATTGTTTCGAGACCTCACATAACTTAATTTGATGGCTATTGATTTGCATGCGTGGTTCGTTTGTTTTTCAAAATGTTTTTACGTAAATATTTCAGAAAAATGAGATTTTTTAATTTAAAAATTACCAGAATTCACGACAGTCAACATTTTTGGTAAACGGTCTCGAATTGGTATTTTGACAATTCTGGTAGGTTCGTATGATTATTTTGGACTTGTACATATTTCTGGTTGGGGTCACGGGTGACCCGAGCGCATTTCAGTGCATTATGTGAAAAATTGGAAATTTTTGGTTTAAACTTGAAAATTTTGTATTTTGATAATCAGTTCTTGTTGTTTAATATTATTTTGGTGATTTGAGAGAGTGAACGAGTTTATATGATGTTATTACACTTGTGTGCATGTTCGGTTTAGAGTCTGAGGGGCTCGGGTGAGTTTCGGATGCATTGTGGAATGGTTTTAGACTGTTGGTGCCCAGTAGTAGCTGGTGTCTGATTTCAGGTCTCGCAATTGCGAGGACCTATTTGCAATTGCGAGTCCCGCTTTTGCGAAGATGGAATCGCAAATGCGATAATTGGTTGGGGGTGGTGTTGTTTGCAAATGATAAGAATAGGTCGCAAATGCGATTTTGAGTTTCTGCTTTTGAGAAATATCTGTCGCTTTTGCGATTCAGGTCTGGGCTAGAGGCATCGCAAATGCGATGTAGGGGCCGCTTTTGTGATATGTAAGCACTTTGCATATGCGAACATTTTGTCTCATTTTTGACATCTCAAGCACTGTGACAATGATTGCAAATGTGATCTATGTCTCGCATTTGCAGATATCGCATTTGCAAATCAGACTTCGCAAATGCGATGTCAGTAGCTAGGTAAAAGAGGGGAAAGTTTGGATTTAGCTTATTTTTTACTATTTCTCAACGCTAAACATTCTAAAGGCAATATTTAAAGAACGTTTGCTTAAAACATTCATTGGTAAGCATCTTTTACTAGTTTTCAATCAATTTCAATTACTTTTTTATGAACGTTTAACATCAAATCTCGGAATTTCATGGCATAAATTAGGGATTTTGGATAGAATTTATAAATTTCATGAAATTGAGATTTTGACCCCAAATTGAGGTCGAATTTCAAAACAAATTATATATCCGGGCTCGGGGGGTGAATGGGTAATGGGGATTAGGTCCAAATCTCGAATTTTGACCACGTGGGCCCAAGTTGACATTTGAGATTTTTGGACAAGATTGAACTTTTATTGATTAGGGATATTTTCTTTAGCATTATTTGACTTCATTAGATGATATTTAACTAGGTTTTGAATGTTTTGAGGAATATTTCTATAGAAGACAGTATTGGATTGTGGAAATTATTCCGGAATGAGGAAAGTGTCTTGCCTATCTTTATTTGAAGAATTGTTTCTACTAACTGATATTGTTTTCTACATGCGGGGGTGATGTATATACGAGGTGACGAGCGTATGTGTATGTTCCAAGGTTTCCATGTTCGAGAGGGGGGATTATATACTTCTTTGTGCCTTTTGTTGGACTTGATGATCCCTTAACCTATATTTCATTTACCTCTATGACTAGTAAACTCAATTTCCTATGTTAAAAATCATGTTAGAACATATGACATCTTAAAAAGGATTTAATGTGTTGTGTTCGAGATTTGTTTGCACAATTAACTTGATCATAGTATCAGGAATCTATATCTATACCTGCTATTGTCATGTCACTTGAGTTTGTTTATTCATATTAAGAGATGATGATGGGGGCCTTAGGACTATGTTTGGAATGACAGGTCTTTTCGGCTGATATGGTGTTGGTACCATTAGTATTTTCATGCGGTAGATATGATGTTGGCACGATGAGTATTTTCATGCGGTTGTTATGATGTTTGCACGATAAGTATTTTCGTGTGGTGTGAAATGAGATTGTTTTGTTGGTTATTACCGTGAAGAAAAAAAAAAGGAAGTTGGATTCTTGTTATGATTACTTATTCATTAAGCACTTACATGCCCTTTACTTATAGTTTCTATTAATGATTGTTGTTTGGGTGATACCTTCCGTTTGTGTTCCTCATGAAGTTACCTCTATGATTTTCTCTTTCACCTGTTACCATTATAGCTATTTCTTTACCTTATCTATTACTATTACACCTACGCTTTTACTTGATATACTTCTACTACATGTCCTCTTCAAATTCATGCCTTTACACAATATTAAGCCATACATGTTACATGCCTATAATTGTCACGTGATTTACTTGTTAGATGCCTTTACTTGTTACTTCACTCACCACATGCTTTCACTTACTACACGTCTTCACTTATCATATGCTTTTACTTAATATACTCCTTTACTTATTAAATGCCTTTACTTGCTACATGCTTTTACTTGCTACGTGATTTCATATATATTGAATGCCTTCATTTGATCCATGTTGTTACTTGAAAAACATCTTTACTTGCTTCATGCTTTTACACTTTCTTGCTTAGCCGAATTGGGTGACTTTTTGAACCCAATAACATTGAAGTCAACTCCCGATCAAACCTATGAACTTTTCAAACCTTCAATTTGCCAACTTTCGCCAATTAGAGCAAAAACCTTCTAGAAACATCCAAATGCGAATCCAGGCATACGCCAAAGTCACAAATCACCATCCGGACCTAACAGAACCATCAAAATCCCGATCCAAGTTCAAATACACAAAAGTCAAAACTTGGTCAACTCTTTCAACTTAAAGCTTCCTAGTTGAGGATCATCCTTCCAAAACAATCTCGAACCATTCAAAAATCAAAACCGACGATACATGGAAGTCATAATACACCATATGAAGCTATGCATGACCTCAAACCACTGAATTAAGTTCAAATTCTCAAAATAAAAACAAGGTAGGAATATAGATATGATAGTAACAGACCAAATAAGAAACATAGAGGTAAATTACACAAGGAACATAGACATGTGAGCAACATACACGATAGAAAACATATATGGTAACTAAGGTAGAGTGCATTTATGTGTCTAATGAACGAGTAACCATAACAAAATCCAACTCCCATTCTCTTCGGACGGAAATAACCAACATGCCAATCTCATTTCAAACCGCATGGAAATACCTGTCGTGCCAATTATTGCCCTAGTGTACTAAAAATCATCTCTTATTACGAATAAAGAAGATTAATTAACATGAAAATAATAGGTATAGATGTGCATTCATGATTTAAGTATTGCTACGGTCAAGTTCAGTACATCAACAATCTAAAAAATAGCTCATTAAATCCCTTAAAGATGTTTTATATTTTAATAAGGTCTCTATCATGGATAATTAAACTCATTTAGTCTTGAAAGAAAATAAAGCATAAGTCAAAAAGATTACAAATTTCATCAAGACATAAAGAAACATAAAATCTACCCCGAGCATGAATAACCCTGACACATGCATATATGCTCGTCACCTTTCATATGCATCACCCCTGCATATAGCAAACAATATTATTTATTAGGAAAAATTCTCTCAAAAAATCTAGGCAAGACACTTACCTCATCCCAAAATAAATTCCGCAATCCTATATGGTATTCCTTAGACATACTCCTCGGAACGATCAAAACCAAGTCAGATATCAACTAAGGAAGTCAAACAACCCGGGCCTACATGGTAGAAATTTAAAATTAAGACTAACTCCCGATTACCCATTCATCCCCGAGTCCAAAAGGCCTACATTTTACCCAATACCCCAATTTCTATTGAAATCTTAGATTTGATAGTGAAAATTCAAGGAAACTTAAATAAAATTGAATTAAATAAGTTAAAGTTGCTAACCTATGAAGGTGGGAAGAGATTGCTCTCCAAATATTGCTGAGTCTAGGTCTAAAAAGTAGTGTTAAATGAGCTAAGTCCCGAAATTCCAATCTTTTACCCAGCTGCAGATATCACAATTGCGATGTTCGCGAAAGCGAATGACTGATCACAAATGAGAACATGTCTGAGCCTAACAGTTGTTGCAAATGCGACCAAATCTTCTCATTTATAAAGAACCAGCACATCGCAAAAGCAAATTGTTTTTCGAAAATGCGAAGCTGCTCCTCAACTCCTAGTGTCGCAATTGCAATCCCTGACTTACAATTGCGATGCCTGGCCATCTCGCAAAAACGAGCAAAACTTAGCAAAAGCAAAATAGCCCAGACCCCCCCCCCCCCC
>AWOL01S0000566.1:74325-131396 GCA_000715115.1 Nicotiana otophora
CCCCCAACTTCGCAAATGCGAGTTATCACTCTCAACTGCGAGGCTTGCATTTGCGAATAGATCCTATCAAATACGATATCTGCAGCCCAGCTACACCAGCAACTCAACTACTCTTCTAAATCAATCTGTAACATATCCGAAACTCATCCATGCCCCTCAGACTCCTATGCAATAATCCACACAAGTATATTAACATTAAACAACCTCACTCGTAAACTCAAATCATCACAATAATATCTAAAATCAAGAATCGCTCACAAAAACTCAAGATTTTCAAATGTTCATAAACTCAAAATTCTAACTTTCGATGAGAAGTGCCGAAATGAGTTCGGGTTGCCCGAAACCCAAACCAAACATACGTAGAAATTCAAAATTATTATCCGAAACTAATGGAACTATCAAATCACCAATCCATAGTCGTTTACCAAAAAGCCAACCATTGGTAAACTCTAATGACTTAAAACCTTCGAATAAGAATTTTCCTTCCAAAACTCTCCTGAACCTCTCAAAAACCATAACCAACGATGCACACAAGTCATAAAACATCCAACGAACATATTAGAAGCCTCAAATCGCAGAAAGGGAATGCTGGAATTCAAAACAACTGGTCGGGTTGTTACATTCTCCCTCACTTAAACTTACATTCATCCTCGAAGGTGCCAGGAGTCGTTCCAAAGCCGTAACAATAGCTGAATAAACTCATCATACTCATACCTATGAGTGATACCATTCACCTCAGTTTATATAAGTCCACGAACATGAGCTTGACTGAAGATTCTTCCTTCGACCTTAGCCCACAGATCCTGGAACCAAATTCCATCATCCGGAATTCCCTATAAGATTTGATCCTTGTATATATACACCGTATTGATCTCAACAAGCTGCATCAAGCAGTCAAAATATTGCCAAGATCAAACCACACGATGTACCACATAACTCATGCCCTCATAGCAGTAACTTCTGATCAAAATAGCTGCCCATACTGTTGATACTCAATTTTGTCCTCATAGTTTATCATTTACCCTTTGTGGGTAGTTATATTGTTGTAATACATTTTTAATATTTTAAAGTACTATTTATAGGTTAACCCCTTGCATTATTTCTCCATGAGATGCTTAAATTATCAATTTATCATTCTATTTTGGCATTTCTAAATTATTACAATCTTCTCATTATATATTATAATTATTTTGATTGATTTTAGAATTTTTACAAATGATAAATAATTTACTTATCATTTTGTTAAAATCATTTTATGACTGACTTACTGGTCAAAGTATTTACTTATGTTTTATAATATATTTTGGCGCATTCTGTGGTATTTTTATAACCCTTTCTATATTTTATTATACTTTATATTATTATTTACAATAATAATACATTCCACAATAACTATATTTATCACATTGTTTATGTCAAAATAATACTTTTATATTTTTATAATCATAGTTCATTAAGTTTAAGTGTTTAATTTCATAAATGGCATTTTTACATATTTTTTAAAACTTTTATATAACTTATTTAATTAATTTCCTATATATTTAAAATCAGCCCAATAGTAGGCCAAATTTCGGACCAAAGAGGGTCCAAAAAGCCTAGCACAAGTCCTCTGAGCCCAAATCCTGGCAACACAATCACCCCTAAGCCCAACCAGATTCTGGATGGTTACATTTTATTGACTTGATACACTCAAGACAAGGTCACATGGGTTTGATTTAATAAGATTTTTTCCTATATTGATTCCCCCGCCGAGTTAGGGTTTGCTCGATTTTACCCTAATCCGATTTTGAATCAGTTTGCATGAGATTTTTTTCATTTTTTTGTCGTTTGATTGATTCGTTTCCTTTTTTGATTGTGTGAGTCGGACAATATATAAACCCATTCTCCCGATTTTCCTAGGACATACTTTAGTCCCTGCTTGCTCACTCACACTTGCTTTCTTTTGTACTCCAGTTATCTGAGAATCTTTCATTTATTCAATTTTTCTTTTGGCTGCCTAAAATCCAAGGCCACTCGGATCTTATTTGGTAACCTCATCCAGTACAAACACTACTCGGAGTCCTCGAGGCTCTTGTAAACTCTAAAAGTACCGGGGAATTTGGGGTTTCTGCTGCTCAGGCTCTTGCACTTGCAGTCACTGTTGGATTTCTGATTTACTTGTTTGTTTACTTCTCTTCGCTACTCCTTAGTACACTGGATCCTTGAGGTTTTAATTCTATATTGTTTTTTGTAATGGCCTAACTGGTCGTTTTGAGTATTTGCACTTTGCTCGGTAGTTTACGGGCATGCGTAGCTCCGTATGATGTATTTTGACTTGGGTGAACCATCGGTTTTGATTTTCAGGTATTTCGAAATCGAATTGGAAGAATGGATTTTATTGTTGAAGCTTTAAATTGGGAGAGTTGACCAAGTTTTACTTTTTAGCATTTGACCTCATATTGGAATTTTGATGGTTCCGTTAGCTCCGTTGGGTGATATTGTACTTAGGAGCATGTCCGAATTGTGATTTAGAGGTCCGTGGTTGAATTTGGCTCGAAATGGCAAACGTTGAAAATTTGAAAAGTCTGACCGGGAGTGTACTTTTCGATATCGGTGTTGGATACCGATTTTGGAAGTTGGAGCATGTCCGTAATATCGAATGTGACTTGTGTGAAAAATTTGAGGTCAATCGGACGTAATTTGATAGGTTTCGGCATCGGTTGTGGAAGTTGCAGTTTCCAAGTTCATTGAATTCGAATTGAGGTGTTATTCGTTGTTTCGATATTGTTATGTGTGTTTTGAGGCCTTGAGTAGGCACGTGTTATATTATGGGACTTATTGGTATGTTCGGACATGATCTCGAGGGTCTCGGGCGTGTTGCAGATTGATTTCGGACTATTTTCCTTTATATTTGCATTGCTGGTTCTGCAGAATTCGGGGCTTCTGGTTTCCATAATTGCGATCGTGGAGTATAGAACGCTATCGCATAGAGTTGTTAGATGACTCAGTAGGATTGTTCATCGCGTTCGCGAGTCCATAGTGGCATTCGCAGAGGTTGAGGCATTTGTTCAGTGCGTTCACGAGTCTGGTGATGCGTTCGCATAGTAGGAAGGAAGGCCTGAGGATGTCAGGTGTTTGTTCTTCGCAATCGCGAAATGTGGTATGCGATCGCATAGCTATAGGAGTTTGTTCATCACGTTCGCTTCTGTGGTGCACCGCGTTCGTGAAAGAGAAATTTCAGCTGGTGTGCATTTGTTCTATGCGAATGCGTGGAATTGTCTGCGTTCACGAAGTGTAATAGCTGGGCAGATTATACTAAATCTCATTTCGGGGGTTTCAGCCATTTTTATATTTTTGGAGCTATGGAGCTCGGATTGAGGCGATTCGTGAAGCAATATTTACCATATGAATTGGGGTAAGTGTTCTCTACTTGATATTGGTCATATTCCATGAATCCATCTTCGATTTTATCTTTTGGTTGATGAATGTTAAAGAGGAAATTGGGGGTTTTGGCCTAAAGTTTCATAATATGAATTTTTGAGATTTGAACATCGAATTGGGGCCGGATTTGAGTGAAACTAGTATGGTTGGATTCGTAATCGAATGAGTTGTTGGATTTTATAAATTTTGTCGTGTTCCGAGGTATGGGCCCGGATTAGGTTTTTGGTCGGTTTTGGGCTTTTTGATTCAAGATTTAATCTTTTCGATCGGGATTGGTTCCTTTAGCATTGTTTGATGTACTTGAGTTGTTTTGGGTTAGTTTTGGGCCGTTCGGAGGTCGAAAAACGTGGGATGGCATCTTTGGAGCATCGTTTTGCTTGCTCGGTATTAGTATTGGCTTGTTCTAAGTAAGTAACTCTTCTAATCTTAGTGTTGAGGGTATGAAACCCAAAATACATGTTATCTGATCGGTATTGAGGTAAAGAACATGCTAGGTGACGGGCGTGTGGGCGTGCACCATGTGAATTGGGACTTTGTTGTTTCTATGGCACTGAATAGTGGCCCTAGTTTGTTGATATCCGTGTTTTCACCATAATTGAGCTGTCAATCATGCTAGCTATCATGTTTAGGCTTTATGCCGATATTGTTTGAACCCATAGTGGTCGTTTCTTACTGTCATCTCACTGATTTTATTGATATTTCGTACTCAGTCATATTCATGCATTCATACCATATCTCAGTCTCAAATATTATTTATTGATAAGTCATATCATTGTTGTCGGGCTAGTTTCATGACATTGTGAGCCCGTGAGTGAGACTGGAGAGATTGATGACTGAATGAGGCCAAGGACTTGAGTGAGAGTGACATTTTGGGATCGGGCTGCACGCCGCAGCATACTATATCGATTATAGTTTATATGGATCGGGTTGCACGCCGCAACGAGCCTTCGAGCTATATATATTATTGGATCGAGTTGTACGCCGCAACAATATTGGATCGGGCTGCACACTGCAGCAATATAGCGCTTGGGCTGAAACGAGGCCCTTTAGGAGTCTGCACATCCCAGTGAGTGCAGTCGACTATAAACAGGGATCGGGTTGCACGTCACACCGAGTATTGTACAGTGTTGAGTGATTGAGTGTATTGAGCATATTGGGAGAGAATACGAGATAGGGAGATTGAGTACTCTGAGAGTGTGAGTACATGAGCTCATCATCGATATGCATTGCATTTGACATGCGTACTTGCGATACACTCTATTCTTAGAAGCTCATGATGCGTACTACCAGTTCTTGGGGAATGTATTAGATTCAGATATTTCTTTTGAATAATTGTCTTATTAATATTATTGGAAACTGGATAGTTGTTAATTGGCTTACCTAGCGGGTTGGCTTAGGTACCATCACAACTAGTTGGATTTTGGGTCGTGACAAGGTGGTATCAGAGCTCTAGGTTCATAGGTTCTACAAGTCATTAGCAAGTGTCTAGTAGAGTCTTGCAGATCGGTATGATGATGTCCATACCTATCTTCGAGAGGCTACAAGGCATTTAGGATGTACTTCCCATCTTTTTTTCCTTATCGTGAGGCATTGATTCAGCTTGAGGCGTAACTCTTTGGATTTTCTTCCATGCATTCGTATGCACATGCGAGCGCTCGGTATCAGCTGTGCATTTGCCGGCTTGTGATTCCATGGTTGAGGTGCAATATGTGATTTTTGGCATGCTGATGATGGGCCAGTCTGGAGGACTTGAGGCCGGGTTTTGACTGTTGCTTGAGTGCAGAGATGTTGATTGTGTGAGTACATGTTTTTGGATATATATGTCCGGTAGTGTCACTATTAGTGGAACTTGTAGTTCGATGAGTGGTAGAATGGCTATGTGCTGAGTATGATGTGACCACGTGATATGTTCAGATTGTTCGAATGTGGCGAGAAGAGTGTACTTGAGATGTAGAAAGGACTATGGGGTGTCTGATTTCTATCTTGATTTGGCGTATGGTCTCGAGTTATGGGTATATGGAGGGATCTCTCATGTTGTTGAGTTGTGGAGTGAAGTAGATTCTCATATGTTGTTGATGAGTTCAGACTCAGGATGATTAAGTGATTGCATAATAGTTATGACTGTGGAAGATATCAGTTTGAGGCAGAGCAGGCGGGTATCTCCTGCGAGGTTCAAGAGGTTGTGTGGTCCTTATGATGTTTTGTAGAGAGTTCTCTTTTACCATTGAATGATATATATTGCAATTTGAGTTTGGATCGCTGGTGGAAGTTGTCTTGGCTATTACAAGGGTGAATGCGAGATTTACAGATGATGTGAAGTATTAGATAGTTTGCGTTATAGGAGCTCAGGAAGGATTTAGTTGAATCTCACTGCGGTATTATGGCAGTAATTGAGTACGGGCATTGTAAATTGTGTATTTTGATCTATGGCTTTGCGCCAAGTTGGGGGGATTTGCTATCGGCGAGTTGATTGCAAGGTTATGTATTGTATTGGATTTGGTTTGAGGTATACCGGTGAATCATTTATGACTTGCAGAAGTTGAGATTGAGGATGACTCAGGTAAGGGAATTTCTGGATACAGGTGGTATTATACTCTATATGTAAATGGGAATCATAAAATAATCGAGTGGTTATTCGTGAAGGGTGTGGTGTACATGGAATAGGGAATTTGCTCGGTTGCTTAGGAGTATGAGTTACTCCCTTGGATATTGGTGTATTAATAGGGCACAGGTCGTTCGTTCTATTTGGTCGGTTCAATTGAGATTTGGGTAGAGCGGATGACTCTTGAGAATGGTTCTAATGGATTCAAGAATTAAATGTAGAAATTGAGAATTTCGGATTGGTATATGGCTAGGATCTGATATTTACATTGGATGGTGTCGAGACTTGTGGAATTTTTATATCATTGTGGATTGTGCATTTTAGTATCAAGAAGGTGAAGGAAATAATTTTAGGTTCACATAAGGTCTCTTTAGAGCAGGTGCCTCGGTTGTGGTGCTTTGGGGTACTTAAGAGGGAAGTCAGCGGCTTATGGGCCTTAGGGCGTAGTGGTTTTATACTAGGGCCTCTTGTGTGGTGAATATTTATTAAGGATAGTGGTTCTCCATCAAGGAGAAGTATTAACGTGAAGGCAATTTGGAACAGACTTGGAGAAGTAGGACAGCGTGATAGTAGGTTAGATTAGCACAGTAATGGGTATGATCAGTTCTTTGGGTACTTATGATATGGCTAGTCTCTGCAGGTATTTCGTGTCAATGCTCTTGGGTTTTGGCAACCTGCGTGGCTGGGCTGAGTTAGAGAGATTCGATTTAGATAGCTTCGTTATGTGCAAATGGGTTTCGAAGAGTTCTCAATGGTCTTTACCAAGATTCGAGGGGTATATTTCCTGCTGGCGTGAGGAGCATGTGGTGTATAGTGAATTTCTCCTGGATGAAATCAAATGGAAGGTCCTTGGTTAATTGAGCATGTAGTTGCTTGTGACTCGGAGCGGACTATGAAGTTCTCATATTTGTTTTTCATATGAGGGCATGGTATATGTAGTTTTTTGTGTGGAATTGAGATTTGCCTGAGTGAGGTCACAATTCAGTTTTGAAAGGAAGATCCGTAAAATTCTAAGGCAGCATGGACGGTTTCAGATGACTAAGTAAATGATATTACTATTTTGTATGACTTGATGAGAGTGTACATTTCAGAAGGAGAAATGTGTTTTGGTTTATGGATACTTCATTGGTATTGCGGCACTCTCCTGGTTGATCGACTGCTGATATTCAAAAGTATGGGATGATCGTGTATAAGAGATATGTTAGGCATTCGGGCGGTGGAGATGGAATCAGAAAAGGTGATTCGTGTGTTCTATGGATTTGGAGATTGGATGTTCTCAGGAGCATACTGTTTCATGGTTGTGGACTGTGAAGTTGTGGCCGAAGCTAGCCAGATGGTAGTATGTGTTACGATTTAGTCATTGTGGATTTTCAGAGGGTTATTTATCTATTTGTGGGTGACAAGAGTCGATTTGAGGGTCCATTGGTAGGCCCAATTAGGGTGTGTATTCTACACCGAGCCGGATTGGTTGGCTCCATACTGCTATTGTTGAGGGATGTGCCATTCGGTTGTTGAGCTTATTCGTGTTTTGTAATTTTCTGTGAGTTACTCTTCTATGCTACGAGGAGTTGTGATTCATTGATTTTAGGCCCACATGGTGCTGTTCTGTTGTGGTCTTATAGCAGCATTTGAGCGAGATGAGTAGTTGGGTATTATATGATTGATTGCGTATTGGTTATGTCCTTTCGAGTTTTAGGTGGCATTGTGTCATTGGCTTCACCGTGGTTATGGTAATACACTTTGAGTACTTGATGTCGGATTGCGCGTGGTTATTAATTTTGAGCATGGTGGCTGAGGTATTTCATATGGACCAGTATTTGGATAGGGTCGCTCATTGCAGCAAAGTTATGGGGAAATATGATCCTTTGTGTTAGAGTTGGTGTTATGGTTCTGTGGTGTGTGATGAGTTTAAGCATTTTGTTGTGGTGGTACTTGTTGAGCTTGTGGCATGGCTCTCTCGTTTGAGTCATTTTTCCATGATTGAGTACATTTGGAGTGTTGCTATTTGGTGTACGGATTGCATGGGTTGTGGCTGTAGATTGTATTGATGTGTCAGGTCACTAGAGTGGTTGTGTTGGATGAGATGAGGTCACTGGACCTAGGATGGATACTATCGGATTTGATTACAACATGTTTGGAAGGATAATATCGGAAGTCGGCTTAGAAATTGGCTATAGTTCGTTTAGAAGGAGCAGGAGCTCCATGACCTGTTGGTCTGATAAATGGTTATGAATTTTGCATGTTTCTTTCATCATCGGCAGTATACGAAGGCTTTGGAGCGAGACTTTGTTTGATATGAGGTCTATTACCGGTATTGGGTTATTTTGAGCAGCTACTGTGATTTGAAATTTTTGCTATGAGTATTTGAGTTATGTGGTACATCATGTGAGTACATCTTAGGTTATAGATATGGCTTGATACAGCTTGTTCAGACTTATACAAGGTGTAGATGCGAGATTCTGATCTTATAGAAATTGTGAATGTTGGAAATTGGATTCTAAGGTTTATGGGCTAGGTTAAATTAGGGAACTACAATTGTGTTGTGTTGTCGGGCCTATATGGGATAGGGTGACGTGAGATCACCCTAGGGTATGTGCATGGTAAGGTTATACAGCGGTTCGATGGCTTTGAGAACAACTCTAGACATGTTCGAGGACGGACGTATGATTAAGTGGAGGAGGAATGTAACGACCCAACCGATCATTTTGAGCATTTGCACTTCGCTCGGTAGTTTACAGGTGTGAGTAGCTCTGTATGATGTATTTGGACATGTGTGAATCGTCGGTTTTGGTTTTCAGGTATTTCAGAATTGAATTGGAAGAATGGATTTCATTATTAAAGCTTTAAATTGGGAGAGTTGACCAAGTTTGACTTTTTAGCATTTGATCTCGGATTGGAATTTTGATGGTTCCTTAGCTCCGTTGAGTGATTTCGGACGTAGGAGCACGTCTGAATTGTGATTTGGAGGTCTGTGGTTGAATTTGGCTCGAAATGGCGAAAGTTGAAATTTTAGAAAGTTTGACCAGGAGTGGATTTTTTTATATCGGGGTTGGATTCCGATTCCGGAAGTTGGAACAGGTCCGTAATGTCGAATGTGACTTGTGTACAAAATTTGAGGTCAATCAGATATAATTTAATAGGTTTCGGCATCGATTGTGGAAGCTGAAGATTCAAAGTTCATTGAATTTAAATTGAGGTGTGATTCGTCGTTCCGGTGTTGTTATGTGTGTTTTGAGGCCTCGAGTAGGTGCGTGTTATGTTATGGGATTTGTTGGTATATTCGAGCATGATCCCGAGGGGCTCGGGGGTGTTGCGGATTGATTTCGGGCTATTTTCCTCCATATTTGCATTGCTGGTTCTGCAGAATTATGGGCTTCTAGTTTCCTTAATTGCAATCAAGGAGTACAGAACGCGATCGCGTAGAGTTGTTGGATGACTGAGTAGGAGTGTTCATCGCGTTCCCGAGTCCAGAGTCACATTTGCGGAGGTTGAGGCATTTTTTCAGTGCGTTCACGAGACTGGTGATGCGTTCGCCTAGTAGGAAGGAAGGCCTGAGGATGTCAGGCGTTTGTTCTTCGCGATCACGAAATGTGGTATGAAATCACGTATCTCTAGGAGTTCGTTCATCGCATTCACGTCTGTGGTGCCGCGTTCGCAAAAGAGAAATTTCAGCTGGTGTGCATTTGTTCTCTGCGAACGCGTGGAATTGTCCGCGTTCGCGAAGTGTAATAGCTAGGCAGATTATATTAAATCGCATTTCAGGGGTTTCGGCCATTTTTACATTTTTGGAACTATGGAGCTCGGATTGAGGCAATTCTTGTAGAAAACTTCACCATATGAATTGGGGTAAGTGTTCTCTAATCGATTTTGGTTATATTCCATGAATCCATCTTCGATTTTAGCTTTTGGTTGATGAATTTTAAAGAGGAAATTGGGTCTTTTGGCCTAAAGTTTCATAATATGTATTTTTGAGCTTTAAACATCGAATTGGGTTCGGATTTGAGTGAAACTAGTATGGTTGGACTCATAATCGATTGGGTTCTTGGATTTTATAAATTTTGTCGTGTTCCGAGGTGCGGGCCCGTGTTGGGTTTTTGGCCGGTTTTGGGCTTTTTGATTCAAGATTTGATCTTTTCGATCAGGATTGGATCCTTTTGCATTGTTTGATGTACTTGAGTTGTTTTTGGTTAGTTTCGGGCCGTTCGGAGGTCGGAACACGCGGGACAGTATCTTTGGAGCATCGTTTGGCTTGCTCGGCTTTGATATTGGCTTGTTCGAGGTAAGCAACTTTTCTAATCTTAGTGATGAGGGTATGAAACCCCAAAATACGTGTTATGTGATCGGTATTGAGGTGACGCACATACTAGGTGACAGGTGTGTGGGCATGCACCATGTGATTTGGGACTCTGTTATTTCCATGGCACTAAATAATGACCCTATTTTGTTGATATCAGTGTTTTCACCATGTGATAAAGTAATTGAGCTGTCAATCACGCTAGATAGCATGTTTAGGCTTTATGCCGATATTGTTTGGACCCATAGTGGTCGTTTCTTACTGTCATCTCACTGATTTCATTGATATTTCGTACTCAGTCATATTCATGCATTCATACCATATCTCAGTCTCAGATATTATTCATTGATACATCATATCATTGTTGTCGGGCTAGTTTCATGACATTGTGAGCCAGTGAGTGAGACTGGAGAGATTGATGACTGAGTGAGGCCGAGGGCCTGAGTAAGAGTGACATTTTGGGATCGGGCTGCACGTCGCAGCATACTATATTGATTATATTTTACATGGATCGGGTTGCACGCCGCAACAAGCCTTCGGGCTATATATATTATTGGATCGGGTTTCACGCCTAAACAATATTGGATCGGGCTGCACGCCGCATCGATATAGCGCTTGGGCTGAAAGGAGCCCCTCCAGGAGTCTGCACACCCCCAGTGAGCGCAGTCAACTACAAACAGGCATCGGGCTGCACGCTGCAGCGGGTATTGTACAACGCTGAGTGATTGAGTGTATTGAGCATAGTGGGAAAGAATATGAGACAGGGAGATTGAGTACTCTGAGAATGTGAGTACATGAACTCATCATCGAGATGCATTGCATTTGACATGCGTACTTGAGATACATGCATAGAGGTGCATTTCCTTATGCTACCCAGTTTTGGGGACATTTATGATTTTACATGTATCTTGACATGTAGGCATAGAGAAGTACTTTCCTCATGCTATTTGAAAATGAAACATCTTACTATTTGTTAAAAGGAGTTTTGGAAAAAATCATAATTTTTAAAACTTGCTCGTATATTGGCTTTTCGGTAAAAGATTTGGATTTTTTTTCATTGAGCTACTTGAAAACGAAATGTCTAATTTTCTGGAACTGTGAACGAACTAAGCCTTTTATTTCTGAAATTCTTCTTTTGTTATGGTACTATGCTGTTATGAACTGTTGTGGAATATTGGTGTTGGACCCGATCTTTCTGTTAGCTCGTCACTACTTTCAACCTAAGGTTAGGTTTGTTACTTATTGAGTACATGGGGTCGGTTGTACTCATACTACACTTCTGCACCTTGCGTGCAGATGTTGGTTGTTGTTGTTGCTGCGTTCGATGGGAGCTGGATTGAAGATGTATCTGTGTCCTGGTTGTAGCTACCTCTTGTTCGTGGTAGCTTTAGATCTGTAAAACTCTGTTTATATACTATTCAAACAGACTATGTATTTATTTTATTTTCGCTTTGTAAACTCTATTCTTAGAAGCTCATGATTTGTACTACCAGTTCCTGGGGAATGTATTAGATTCATATATTTCTTTTGAATAATTGTCTTATTAATATTATTGAAAATTGGATAGTTGTTAATTGGCTTACCTAGAGGGTTGATTAGGTGCCATCATGACTAGTTGGATTTTGGGTTGTGACATTTTTTTAGGAATTACACTTAGAATTGCTCTAATTTGTGGGGATTGTGGTGTTTGACTCCATTTAGGGGGTTTCTTGCGTATAATTAAGTCTAAAATATAATGCATCTTTATCTGTTCATTAATTTATAACACAATTTGAGAAGATATAGTGTCTGATGTCTGAAAGAGTCCCTTGCCCATGCTTGTCATGTGTAATTGAAGTTTTCTTCTTGAGGATTGGTCTGCCTATCTGTAGGATGTGTTAAAGGGATGTTGTGTGTGAGAGACCTCTAATTCTAATTTTGATTCACTTACCCATGTTTCTGTCTTCTGTTAAATCCCCATAATGTCATGCCCATAGTTGTTGATATCGAGATTGTACTGTATCTTTGAAGTATTGATGCATGTGAACCTCTTATGTTGAAGATTATTACAGTATTGTAGACATAGCCCAACATACCCATAGGAATACATGTTCTCTCTTGCTCTCTTGAGTGTTGCACGATCACTAATCTCTTTCGAATTCTACATGAGTCATTATGTCATGTTCTATGTAATCCTGCTTATGTGTGATCTTTGTGAAGTCCAATAGAGTGTTGATCATATTCATTAGCACCTAGACCTATCTCTATGGTATTTTTGCATCAGCTTAGAAAGCATGTCTTCGGGATTCCGCAATTACCTTATTTAGATTTAGTGAGATTTCACATCGTTGTTCATTGGCTGCTGAATTATTGTATTCCTGAGTGGTGTTATTTTGGATTTTTGTTTTTAGACGTTTGATCCTTTTTAATTATTATTTTAAAAAAATAGCATCATTTATTGTTTATTTCATAAAGAACACTTTTTTTTCATTATTAGCATATTATAAAAATTAAGCTCAATATTTAATAAGTTAACTGACTCACTAATCACAGGAAGTATTTTGTTTGTCCATCTCCATTCTCCCTTTCCAACATTCATCTTCTTCACTCCACTTTTGAAAATATGATGCATATGTGAATGGCACCTAAATTCAAGATGTATTGATTTATACGTCTTTTATACTTTGTATATCAAGTATCACTTTAATTCAAAATATATTTTTATGTATATAATTTTTGTATATTTATTTGTGAAGTGCCATCTTATGTTAAGATGTATTTTTAATGTATATTTTAAATATATTTTATATGGCACTTTTTTATGTATATTTATATGCCATCTTAATTAAATTTAAGATATATATTTTTATGTATATTTTACATGTCTAAGTGTCATCTTAATTGAAGATGTATTTTTTATATGTGTTAATTCAATGTATATTTTTATATATATACATTTTGTATATATTAATATATATTATCATCGAAGTAAGATCTTTATGTTAAGAAAGGAAAAAAGAAGGAAGAGAAAATTTAAGAAAGATAATTAAAAAGAAAACGAATGGAACAAATTTAGAAAATACATTGGCTTTGGCAGAAAACAAAATTAAGAAGATGAAGAAAAAGAAGGAAAGCTAATAGCTAAAGAGAAAAAAAGGCATGATTTCTGTACAAAGAATTACTCACTTTCCATTCAAATTGCTTATGTTTACGGATTAATAATTAATATTTCTATTTTAATGAAACTGTGTGCAACAAATATAAATATTTTCCTGCCACAACTGTAATATTGGGTTCATGCTAAGAATTTGTTATATTTCTTTTAAATTGTGACAGTTATGTAAAGTTCTCGTTATTTTGCTAGTGTGCTTTGGGTTTTGATTGGGCCTCTGATATCCTGGTTGAGTGGAGGATCTCGAGTTAAGGGTTAAAATAGCATGGGCTAGCCAATTTTCGGACTGGTCATTGAAAAATAGCCGGCGTTTGCCAAGTAATTGAAAAATAGCCATTATTCTGCTATAACAGAGACCGGTCCAACATAATATACTGGAGTTCGGTGCACCTGTGTATGAACTTCCAGCATATTAGGCTGGACTGGTATACTTTACTGGCTTCAGTATAATATACTAGAGTTCCAGCAGTATACTGAGTTTCAGTATACTTTGCTGGAACTCCAGTATAATATACTGGAGTTATACTGAAACTCCAGTATATAATGCTGGAGTATTTTTTGGATTTTGAACAGTGTTTTCGTTCAGATTTATCTTTACATGAAAAGTGGCTAAATTTCGATGACTTTTGAAAGTATGGCTATTTTTGAATGACCATTTGTAAATCTGATTATTTTTGAATTTCTCCCGAGTGAAGGATGTTTAAGTGGGTTGGTTTGTTATGACTATCACTGGGCTATTTGATTCTGCTGGGCCTTGGAATATCTTTAGGGAGACCTGATGACCTGGGCTCGTTCCTGTTTAGACTATTTTTTATTTAATTGGGCATGTAATATTCTTTTCTCATTGGTCTGTAATTATTTATAAATAAACATGTGAGGATTTAGTGAAATGGGGTCTGGGTTTTATTTATGTTCAAGGATAGAAAACATGCCTCTAGGCCGTTGAATTCGTACGTGCTACTTTAGTAATCATACCTATAGGATTTACATTTTTAAACGTGTTTACATCTTCTATTTATTCCACTTAGAAAGTATGATTCTAGGACTCTAATTGGTATAGATCGAGCACTGCATAGATACCCTGCCTATAAGATCTAATAATCCAATACCATCGCCTAGATAACATGCCTATAGGGTTAACTCCATTTTAATTTGTTCGTCCATTTTCATCACTGCGCCTAGAAATCATGCCCTTCGGATTTTACATTCACTTAGAAACCATGCCTATAGGATTGTAAGAAATAACTTGTACTACTTGATCATCTTACCACTTAACTGACTTGTGCTCGCTAATTCTTCAATCACGTAGAACGCCTGCCTATAGGATTTAATAACAAAATCCTGCTCTTCTATGCCCTGAACTGTCCACGACTTAGAATTTAGTTCTTGTTATGACGTTCACATAGAGATCATCCCTGTAAGACTAATATCTTTACCTAGGGAATTTACATCATTCGCTATTGCACACAGGCCACCTAGAAATCATGTTATATGCATAAACAATTTAATGTAACTGTACAAACTAGTTAAAAAAATTGTCCAACATGCCACCACACTGAGAAATTATGCCCATAGGGTATAATTTATTTTGTCAACCTGACACATCAACAGATTAATTCTATCACGCATAATCCTTGTGTAACACCTTTAAAATTAGGTTTAATTAGCAACAATCTTTGTATTTATACATATTTTCATAATGAGTCTATATAGGAGGTGAATGTGAGCCCCTTACATGCTTGTGGCACTCTTTGCAGTCCTATATGTTCTACTTGTTTGGTGCCTAGTGTAAAATTTGGGCAACCTTAAGCTTTGTGTCTAGAACCATCCCAATAGCAGTCCAACGCCACCTGGACTATAGGAAAGGGGCGGGTAGGAACCCATAAGAAACGACTTAGAACTGAATTAGTACGCATTAGATAAACAACTTAAAGAAAGTAATTGGGTAGCTAGAGATGATAGTCTATGCTCACTGGATAATATGAGTAACTATTGCACTTAAGGTTGCGAAATATTATTTATATTGCAGGGGTGATCGTCACGACCTAAAATTCCAGCTAGTCATGATGGCACTTAACCCAACCCGCTATGTAAGCTAAATGATAGACAACACAACTCAAATAGGATAAAAGGAATCAATAAATAAAATAACTAAGCTTTTTATACATAATTCTAAGGATTAGTAGTACAAGTCAAGAGTTTCTAAGACTTAGAATATACAAAACTTGTACGAAATAAATACATCATTTGTTCGAAATATAAATAAACATTTATAAATATAAAGCTACTAAGAACAAGAAACAGCTATAACCAGAAAATAGGTACATCTTCAATGCCAGCTCATGCCATACACAGAAACATCAGCTCCAAAATCTGCACGCAAGGTGAAGAAGTGCAGTATGAGTACAACCGACTCATGTACTCAATAAGTAACACTGCTAATCTTAGGTTGAAAGGAGTGACGAGCTCAGAAAGAGGTCGGTGTCCAACACCAATAGAAAATATCAACTCATAATAGTATAATGGAGGCAGTAAAAGTAATAACTCAAAAGATATTATGCTCAGCTCGTTCACAGTTATGGAAAAGTATACATGCTTTTCAGATATAACATTCAAGTCCAGACATTACAACTGAAAATCAACTAAACATGAGTTTATCAATAGAGCTGTATTTCCAATTCACAAAACCAGATAATAATTTCCTTTTAACAATTAGCATGAGAAAAGTACGTCTCTATACCTACATGTCAATATACATGTCTAGTAATCAATTTTCATATACCGTCTAGCATGAGGAATATACATCTCTATGCCTACATGTCAAATATACATATCAAATAATAAATATTACAGTACCGTCTAGCCTGAGGTAAAGTGAATTTCTATGCCCACATGTCAAGTATGCATGTCACATAAATGATTTCACGGTGATGTCCCTCGGGTTCTCTCACCCTCAACATACTCAAGTTATCTGTCTCAAATGTCCACTTCATTATAGACACACAATCACTCATTATTGTACGGGTCCCTGTCTCATAAGCCTCTCACCAAAGCACATGTATATATATCACAGTGTCTGCTCTCACTGCTAGTATGTCAGACTCTGGAGGGGCGGATCCTGCCCAAGCACTAATCAAAAGCCTATAAGACCTGTTGCGGCGTGTAGCCTGGTCCACAATAATGAATAATAGTAATAAAGCCAATATGACTTGATGGCGTGCAACCCAATCCACTTTAGCACTCACAACACGGCTCTCAAGACCACATCAGTCGTCAATCTCTCAAGTCTCAAGGGCTCACAATTCTCGTACCACTCAGCCCAAACAATGGTTACACGTGAAGTAACAATGAATGATGAACAAAGACTAAGATATGATATTTAAATAATGAATCATGACTGAGTATATAATTACAATTAGATCAGATAACTCAAAACAACAGAAATAGCTTCTTTGGGTCTCAATTGATTAAGCACATAGCCTAAATATGATTTCTATCATGAATCACATCTCAAATAATCAACAAGTAGAGGAAAACACAGATATAACTGGACATAATAGCATAACAAGTCTGGTACTAATCTAAAAATCAACTTGAATCATGATTACCCTGTTATACGTCGACATGCCCGTCACCTAGCATGTGCGTCACCTCAACATATCACAAATAACATGATTACCGAGGATAATTACCCTCAATTCCAAGTTTAGAAATGTTACTTACTCGAACAAGTCAAAAACAAAATCGAGCAAGCCAAACAACACTCTACAAACGCCATCCCGCGCAAATCAACCTCTGAACGACTCGAAACTAGCCAAAAGCAACTTAAAATATCAAATAATGCATAAGGAAACAATCCCAAATGATAAAGGTTAAATCTTTACACATATACTCAAAGTCAACCAAAAAGTCAAGCTCGGTCTCACACCTCGGAACCTGACAAAACTCACAAAATCTGATAACCCATTCAATTACGAGTCTGACCATACTAATTTCACTCAAATCCGACTCTGAATTGATATTCAAAACTTAAAAAAATAATTTAGAAAAGTTTGGACAAAACACCCCAATTTCTCTTTAAAATGCATACTCGAAATTCAAAAATTGAAGATAGATTCATGAAATATAATCCAAAATGAGTAGAAAATACTTACCCTAATCCATGTAGTGACAATCACCTCTAAAATCGTCCAAATCCAAGCTCCCCAACTAAAAATGTGTTAAAATGAACAAAACCTCGATCTATAACTTCTGCTTAGCATTTTTCGCATTTGCGAAACAATAGCCGCTTCTGCAGCGTCGCTTATGCGACACAAATTCCGCTTTTACGGACTCCACTAACCAGCCGACCTCTCGCACCTGCGTACACTTGTCTACTTCTGTGCAAACGCAGGTGCGAGACTAAAGCCAGCTTCTGCGCAAACTCCCAATCAAACTGCCATCCGCTTCTACGATCAGAATCCCGTTCTTGCAGACGCACAGATGCGCCAAACTTCCGCTACTGCGGTCTTCTCTCATCCAGCGTTTCTTCACTTATGTGCCCTCGTGACCGTATTTGCGGCTCTGCACCTGCACCCAATATTCCACAGGTGCGGTAACACTACGTAACCAAGAATCTCAGCAATGCCAATCTAATCCAAAATGGTCCGAATCAATCTGAAACACACCCAGACCCTTCGGGACCCCGTCCGAACATACCAACAAGTCCCAAAACCTAATGCGGACCTATTCGAGGTCTCAAGCCATACATCACAACATCAAAGTGACGGATCACACCTCAAAGCAAACTTTATAAACTTTTAAACTTCTGACTTCCAAAACTCGTGCCGAAGCCTATCAAATCAACACGGAATGACCTCAAATTTTGCACACAAGTCCCAAATGACATAACAAAGCTATTCTAATTCCCAAAATAAAAATGTATACTCGATATCAGCAAGGTCAACTCCCGGTCAATCTTATGAACACTCCAAGCCTTCAAATTTCTAACTTTTGCCAAATAGTGCCGAAACCTTCGAGAAACCTTCAAAATGCAAATTCGGGTATACGCCCAAGTCCAAAATCACTATCCGGACCTAACGGAACCATGAAAACTCTTATCCGAGGTCAAATACACAAAAGTTAAATTTAGTCAACTCTTCCAACTTAAAGTTTCAAAGTTGAGAATCATTCTTCCAAATCAACGCCGTATCGCCTGAAAAAAAATTCGAAGATTCACGAAAGTCATAATACATCATATGAAGTTAATCGAGACTTCAAACAACTAAACGGAATGTAAATGCTCAAAATGTTACATTCTCCCCTACTTAAACATACGTTCGTCCTCGAATGTGCCAAAAGTCATTCCAAAGCCATCAGATTACTGTGAAAAATCACCATGCACAAATTCGGGGGTGATCCTACGTCGCCCCAATCCATATAAGCCTAACAACATAAAATAACTGACGATCTTTACCTCAACCTTAGTTCATAAAACTTAGAACCCAATTTCTAACATCCAGAATACAATAGAAGACCCGACTCTCACATATATACACCGTATAAGTCTGAACAAGCTGAATTAATCTATAACCATAATCCAAAATATAATCACATTATATACCACATAACTCACATAACCACAACCCGGAAAGACCATAACCAAGGCACAATCAACCATTTAACACCCCCAAGAAACATCTCGCTCAAACTTTACCAAAAGACCCAGACAGAACGCACTATGTGTGCAAATACCTAACTGATCACAACCCATCGTAGCATAGAAGAACCATACATGTGAACTATCTTCATGCCTCCACCATGCTAGTTAGTTGAAGATACATTCTTTTTTCTAATTGTTGTCATTGCCTTTATGCTTTCCGCCTAGTCTGTTACTAATGTCCTTACATACATTCTCGTTCTTTATTACTACTACGTATTTCCTACTTTGTCATTTCTGTTATCAGTATTTCTGCCCTTCGGTTGGCACTGTTTTACACATATTTGGTGAGGAGGAGATAAATGCACGAAAGGTGTTGTCATGCCGTTGATTTTGATGTCTTGAGTGTTTCTCTCATACTATGAAAGTTTTGAGGTGATTATTGTGGTTCATTGGGTTCCGCTCTTAGGAAAGGATTGGTCGAGATATTGGAAACTGTTGGATTGTGATCTCTTCTAGTACTCTGTTATTACTTTGTACATTTGTTTGTGTGCTCTATTCTGTTATACTATAGTATAGTTCTATTGTTAGTTACATTACAAATTTTATCAGTGATCATCTTTTAACTAAAAAGCCCTGTCACTACTTCGACGAGGTTAGACAAAATACTTACTAGGTACATAGGGTCGGTTGTACTTATACTATACTTCTGCATCTTGCGTGCATACTTTTGGAGCAGAGCTGGTGGTAATGTCAGGAGCTGACCCTGAAGATGTTCACGCATTCCGATTATAGCTGCCACTTGTCCTTGGTCGCTTTAGATTTTGTTAATTTGTTTATGTAGCTTTCAAACAGATCGCGTAATTATTTGTATCAGCTTTGTAAATTCTAAGTCTTAGAAGCCCATAATTTGTACTACAAGTTCTTGAGTTAATTTGTAAAAGTTCAGTTAATTCTTCTTTATTTTCCTACAATTTCATTTGGATTGTATTGACTGTTAGTTGGCTTACCTAGCGGGTCGAGTTAGGTACCATCACGACTAGTGATCTTTGGGTCGTAACAAATTGGTATCAGAGCTCTAGGTTCATAGGTTCTACGAGTCTTGAGCAAGTGTCTAGTAGAGTCTTGCGGATCGGTATGATGACGTTCATACCTATCGTTGAGAGGCTATAGGACATTTAGGATAAACTTCCCATCTTTCTTTCGTTATCGTGCGACATTGATTCAGCTTGAAGCGTAACTCTTTGAATTCCTTCCACGCATTCGTATGCGCGTGCGAGTGCCCAATATCGGCGGAGCAATGACGTCTTGTGAGTCCATAGATGAGATGCGAGATGTGATTCCTATGTGCGGATGATGGGTCAGTCTGGAGGACTTGACGTCGGGTTTTGACTGCAGCTTGAGCACGGGTATTTCGGTTTGTGAGCATGTGCTTTTGGACCTATACATTCGGTAGTGTCCCTATGAGTGGAATTTGTGGCAGGCGAGTGGCTGGATGACTAAATGACGAGTAGAATGTGACTGCGGGCTATGTTCAGATGATTTGAAGATGACGAGAAGAGTAAGATTGGAGTGTAAAAAAAAGGGCTAATTGGTGCTTGATTTGTGTCTTGATATGGCGTATAGTCTCATGTTTTGAGTAAATTGAAAGGTTTTCATGTTGTTTAATTGTGATACGAATTTGATTCTCATGCCTCATTGATGAGTTCAGACCCAGGAAGATTAAGTGGTAGCATAGCAGTTGTGGCTATAGTTTAAGATTTACATGGGATGGTGTCGAGGCTCGCGGTATTTCTATAACATTGTGGATTATTCATTTCATTATCGAGAAGACTAAGTGGTGGAGGAAGCGGCTTTAGAGTTACAGAACGTCTCTTCAGAGTGGGTGCCTTGATTATGGTGCTTTGGGGTGCTAAGAGGGAATGCATCGGCTTATGGGCCTTGAGGCGGTATGGTTCTTATGCTAGGATATCTTATGGCGAGCTTTGGGGTAAGGATCATGGTGTTCTCGCAAGAAGGGGTATCAACTTGAGGGTAATTTGGAAGAAACTCAGAGGAAACAGGGTGGTTTGATAGTAAATTGGATCAACACGGTAATGATATGATCGGTTGTTTGGGTACTTATGATGTGGTGGGTCTCCACAGGTGTTTCGTGGCAATGCTCATGGGTTTTGGACAACTACGTGGCTTGGATGAGTTAGAGGGATTCAGTTCTGATAGCTTGGTTATGTGCAAACGGATTCCAAGGGGTTCTCGATGATTTATATCACGGTTCGAGGTGAATATTTCCTACTGGTGTGAGGAACATGTTGCATATTGGGATTTCCTCCTGGATGAGATCAAATAGAAGGTTTCTGACTGATTGGGATTGAGTTTTGCATGTGCAAGGTCACAGTTCAGTTTTGAAGGGAAGGTCATGAATTCTTAGACAACACAGACGGTTTCAGATGTCTAGATGGATGCTATTACTACTTGGTATTGCCTGAGAAGGGTGTGCATTTCAGAGGGAGTATTGTGTTTTGACTTATGGATGTCTCATTGATATTGCGGTGCTCGCCTGGTTAGTCTACTACTGAGATTCAAATTTTGTTATATGGCACGAAAGAATTATAGAAGTATTCCTCGTGGGATGATTGTATACGAGAGATGTGTTAGACATTTAGGCGGTGAAGTTGGGATCAGGTAGGGTGATTCATGTGTTCTATAGATTTGGAGACTAGGAGTTCTCAGAAATAGATTGTTTCGTGGTTGTTGACTGTGAAATATGTCCAAAGCTAGCTAGATGATAGCGTGTGTTATGTTTATGTCCTTGTCGACTTTTGGAGGGCTAATTGTCCGTTTGGGGATGACCGGAGTTGATTTGGGGGCCCATTAGAAGGCCCAATGAGGATGTGTATTCTGTATCGGATTGGATTTGCTTGCTCATATGCAGCTGTTACCACAGGTATATCATCGGGCAGAATAAATGCTATTCGCGCCTTGGTCCGGGTTACGTGTCTTTCTCTTATGCTATGACGGGTTGTAAGGGTTACATGGTTCTTCGCACACATATTGTAATTCAGTTTAGGCCTCATGGCGCTATGGGCGAGATGGCCTTCGTGATGTTGATTTGCTTATTGCACCATAGATGTGCTTGTCCTTCTCAGTATCGTTTGTTCCTAATAATTTTCCCACAGTTATATTTTGTGCACTCTATTGTGCTTGATATTGATGCATATGGGACCAGTGAGCCCGAGTATTATGGCTCGATGGGTAACCTATGTGGATGGATATGATGGGATCGGGTTGCACGCTGTAACGGTACTGTGATAAAATGTAACTCCCGATGCTTACTTCGTGTAGTATTGCTTTCACCTTGTTGAAAATAGTTAATAGGAAAATGCTAAAATTTCCCTGCCTTCTTATCTTGTTTAGTAGTCTTCTTATTTAGCTCTCTTACTATTATCTGTCATGTCTGAATTATTACTTGTTGGTGTTCAGGACTATGTTGTATGGGGCTCCATATGATTATTGTTGATACTTGTTAGTGGGGCTTCTTGTATTGGCTGAGATGAGGTTTCTAGACTTGAGATTTGCACTATTGTATTTGGATGAGGAAGGTTTGGAAGAATAATACCATATATTGCTGAGGATTTGGGCAATGGCCCTAGTCGGACAAGTGAGTTTCTTGGCGTAATGATCAGATGAGTGGTTAAGAGGTTATGCGTGTTTCTTTCATCATCGGCAGGGGATGAAGGTTTTGAACGAGGCTCTAATCGATATGAGGTTTGCTACTAGCACCGGATTTGTTTTTGGGCAGTAATGGTGGTCAGCAGTTCCTGCTGTGAGTGTTTGAGTGATGGGGTGTACCATATGATTTCATCTTGGGGTTATGGTTATGACCTAATACAACTTGTTCAGGTTTATACAGTGTGTAGATGTGAGATTCAGATCTTGTAATGAATTCGGGATATTAGAGATTGGGTTCTAAGGTTTAAGGACCAAGGTCGAAGTAAGGATTATTCTAAGGTTTAAGGACCAAGGTCAAAGTAAGGATCTCTAGTCATGTTGCGGTGGCAGGCTTATATGGAGCAGGGTGACGTGGGATCACCCCCGGGTATATGCATAGTAAGGTTACACCATGGATTGATAGCTTTGGGACGACTCATGGCACGTTCGAGGACGAACATATGTTTAAGTGGTGGAGAATGTGATGACCCGATAGGTCATCTTATGTTTTAGAGCTTAATTCTGCGCTTTGAAGCCTCAAATACTTCATTTTAGCCCTCCTCAATTTACGTGCACAACCTGGGTGTTTTTCAGGAAAACTTTTATGTTAAAAACTGATAAAAATATAACATTTCTGCCTTAAAAGCCATGTGAGTTGACTTTGGTCAATGTTTTGAGAAAACAGACTCGGATCCGTATTTTGAGGGTCCCGATGGGTCCGTATCGTGATTTGGGACTTGGGATTATCCCAGGAATCGAATTCGGAAGTCCCTAGCTCGAGTTATCGCATTTTGTTGAAATTTGAAAGTTTAAAGGCTTAATGAATCTAAAGGTTTGATTGATGTTTGAAATTGTTGATACCGGGTCCATATTTTGCTTCCAGAACCCGGTATAGGCTCATTTCTATATTTATGACTTGTGTGTCAAATTTGGTGAGAAACACAATCGGTTTGACGTGATTCGGACGTTCGATTGTTAATATAGCAATTTTAAAGTTTTCTTGAAATTTTCCTTTGATTTGGTGTCCGATTCGTAGTTCTAGACGTTATTTTGGTGATTTGATTCGAGAGAATTCGTATGATATTTTTAGACTTGTGTGCATGGTTGGTGTAGAGCCCTGAGGGCTCGGGTAAGTTTCGGATAGGCTACAGAGTGAATTGGACTTAGAACATTTGCCGGTGTCTGCAATTTCTGGGAACTGGCCTCTGATCTCGTATTTGCGAGATCAGAGTTCGCATTTGCGAACATTTCCACCTTCTGTCATGCTTGCATTTGCGAGCCATTTCTTCACATTTGCAAAGTATGCCTAGGTCAGCCTAGATTCGCATTTGCGATCATGCGGTCGCATTTGCGGAAGGCCAGCGTTCGCAATTGCGAACAATGTTTCGCATTTGCGATGGGAGCTGGGAAGGGGATTCTTCGCATTTGCGATCCAGCCAGAGTTCATATTTGCGAACTATTCTTTGCATTTGCGAAGAAAACAGAGGTTTGATGGTTCTCGCATTTGCGATAAATTCTTCGCATTTCCGGGGCTCGCATTTGCGAACCCCAAGTCGCAAATGCTACATCTGCAACTGATCAAACATGACTTAGACGGGATTTTTGGTTTATTCTTCAAATTTTCAAAACCTAAAACCTTAGAGGCGATTTTTCCAAGACTCTTTCTTCCCCAAATCGTTGATAAGTGATACTAACCTATTTCCTTTCAATCTTTCACTACTTTTTCATAAGATTTCAACCTAAAATCTAGTATTTTAATGGTGGATATTAGGGGTTTGAGTAGAAATAGGAATTTTTATAAAATGGGGATTTAGACCTGAAATTGAGGTCGGTTCCAAAACAAATCACATAACCGGGCTCGGAGGCGAATGGGTAATCGGGTTTCGGTCCAAATTTCGAGTTTGGACCAAGCGGGTCCGAGAGTTGACTTTTGTTGACGTTTTCAATAATGACCTAAATTGAACCCTTTGCAATCGTGGGTAGTTCCTAAGGCTTAATTTGAATCATTTGGTTGGTAATTTGCTAGATTCTATTGGTTCGGACGCTCGTTTGAAAGGCAAAGTTGTGATTGAGCTTTGAGTGGACCTTTGGAGAGAGGTAAGTGCCTTGCCTAACTTTATTGAGGGATGTTTTCCTATTATTTGACATTGTTTGCTACATGCGGGGGTGATACATATATGAGGTGACGAGCATATATGCATGTGCTGGGGTTAACCATGCTCGGGGGTAAATTATGTTATAAATTATGTCTTGTAGAATCACGTGACCTTCTTCCTTCATGCCTTACTTGGCTCCTAGATACTAAGAACATAGTATTAAATGTTAGAAACTAAGGCTTAGCTTATTATAACTTGATCAAATTTGATGGAAATTTTGAGAATACATTGGTGTGTTTAATTCGGTCATCAATATGCATAATCATTAATACATTGCTACGACCGATATTCTTGCGATACTAGATTCTATACTTGTGTTGTAGATCATTTGTGAGATTTGTTGGAATACTTGAATAATAAGGTTCTTGCGGGTTTATTGAACTATTGTTGGCTTGGAAAGTTGTGATTGGGATTCATTTGGAATATTCTCTTAAACACTCTCCTTAACGTTATTTATGCTTCCTTCCTTGTTTGTCATTGATATACATATGCTTGGTAAGGAAGAGTGTAGAGCACGAAGGGTGATGCCATGCCTTTGTTTATACATTATCATGTGAGGGAGAGTGTAAATCACAAAGGGTGATGTCGTGCCATATTATTGAGAGTAAAAGCACGAAGGGTGATACTGTGTCATATTATTGAGAGTAAAAGCACGAAGGGTGATGCTGTGTCATATTATTGAGAGTAAAAGCACGAAGGGTGATACCGTACCATATTATTGAGAGTAAAATCACGAAGGGTGATATCGTGCCATGTTATGTGAGTAAAAGTACGAAGGGTAATGTCGTGTCATTGCTTTTATACTATCATGTTTTTGTGTTATTGCGAGTTCATGGCATGAAGAGTGTTTCCGTGCAAGTGAGGACGAGGGACATGCATTATGTTGTGATGTCCTTTTCTTGCAGATATCTTCATGTCTTTACCTTCAATTGTCACTGTCGTACTTACGGTTCTTATGTGACTTGTCATCACTGTTCTGTCTTTATTCTTTATCTCAATTGTTGTTGTGTTGCCCATGCCTTCTACTTACTTAACTTGTAAATATCATGCCTACTTCCTACTGTTATAATTGCATCCATGACATATCTGTTTTGTTGCACTTAGGTACATGTCTTCTTCCATGTTAGTCATTCATGTCTCTACTTGTTAACTAATAAAGATCATGTGTCCCCTTTCTTATTTGTTATAACTATCTTCATGCCTCCACCATGCTAGTTAGTTGAAGATACATTCCTTTTTCTATTTGTTGTCATTTCCTTTATGCTTTCCGCCTAGTCTGTTACTAATGTCCTTACGTACATTCTCGTTCTTTATTACTACTACGTATTTCCTGCTTTGTCATTTCTGTTATCGGTATTTCTGCCCTTCGGTTGGCACTGTTTTACACATATTTGGTGAGGAGGAGATAAATGCATGAAAGGTGTTATCATGCCGTTGATTTTGATGTCTTGAGTGTTTCTCTCATACTATGAAAGTTTTGAGGTGATTATTGTGGTTCATTGGGTTTCTCTCTAAGGAAAGGATTGGTCGAGATATTGGAAATTGTTGGATTATGATTTCTTCTAGTACTCTGTTATTACTTTGTACATTCGTTCGTGTGCTCTATTCTGTTATACTATAGTATAGTTCTATTGTTAGTTACATTACAAATTTTATCAGTGAACATCTTTTAACTAAAAAGCCTCGTCACTACTTCGACGAGGTTAGACAAAATACTTACTGGTACATGGGGTCGATTGTACTCATACTACACTTCTGCACCTTGCGTGCAGACTTTTGGAGCGGAGCTGCTGGTGATGTCGGGAGATGACCCTAAAGATATTCGTGCATTGCGGATATAGCTGCCACTTGTCCTTGGTGGCTTTAGATTTTGTTAATTTGTTTATGTAGCTTTCAAACAGATCGTGTATTTATCTGTATCAGCTTTATAAATTCTAAGTTTTAGAAGCTCATGATTTGTACTACCAGTTCTTGGGTTAATTTGTAAAACTTCAGATAATGCTTCTTTATTTTCCTACAATTTCATTTGGATTGTATTGACTGTGAGTTGGCTTACCTAGCGGGTCAAGTTAGGTGCCATTACGACTAGTAGTTTTTGGGTCGTGACACACGATATCCCCAAAAATCAAATAGCAAGTAATGACAATTTATAAATAAAGACACGATTATGAAGAATCAATTAACAATTAAGGCATGTAACACATAACAAATAAAACATATAAGAGTAAACTTGAGAATAAAAGATAGAACATGCACTAACAACTTCAAATATGGCACATACGAGTAAATTCAACAATGAAAGATATAACATGTTGTGACAAATACAATTAAATGCATGGAAGAAGTCTAGAAGTCTACATCAGTCAAATACCACATATAATCCCGTGCATACACTCGTCACCTCGTGTACACGTTTTCCACATAATTCAAATAGTACCATCACCCAAACCTAAGGGGTAATTTCCCCTACACAAAGTTAGGCAAGACACTTACCTTAATTAGGCCAAATCAACACTCAAAGATAGATTTCTCTTTATAATTCGCCTCCACACGGCTCAAATCTAACGAAAACGACTTAAAAAATTTAAATAGTGCAAGAGAAACTAATTACAATAGATAAAGTTATGATCTTTACACATTTTCAAAAAGTCTACAAAACTCGATCCCGGGCCCGCCTGGACAAAATCCGGATCCAATGGTAGGTTCCAACTACTTGTAACCCCACGAGTCTATATATGTGTTTAGTTTCAAAATTCGAGTCCAAATCAACTCTCAAAACTCAAATTCTCATGTTTTAAAACTTAGGCAAAATTCCTCAAATGTTCACTTTGATTCACATGAATTTGATGTTAAATCTAAGATATAATAATGAAATATAGTTGGAAATTGATTGCAATCACGTACCCAATAGTTTGGTATGAAAATGTCTCCACAAAAGCACTTTCCATCAAGTCTAGGGCTCAAAAGGTGATAAAATAAGACCAAGTCCCGAAATGCAAGTCGTAATACCAGTCTCAGATGTCGCATTTGCGACACTGGGTTCGCAAATGCAAAACCGCAAAAGCGGTAATTTCATCGCAAAAGTGAACCTTGGGACTCTCTGCTAAATGCGAAGACAGCTGTCACGGCCTAGAACCCACTATAGGTCGTGATGGCGCCCAACGTTGCTGTTAGGCAAGCCAACGGTGAACTAACAACTTAATTATTCATTTTATTATTTTTGAAATCATGAATCTTGTTAGGTGGAGAGGTAAATGCGTTAAAGTTGTAGATAAATGAAATTTAAATATTATACAAGTAAAAGTGTATCGAGGTTAAGCAAACCAAAAGCGAATTCTAGAACATCCAAAAACCCGTTGTCACAAGTGCATGAGCATTTACTAAGGAGTACAATGATAATACAATATCTATCCGGAATGTAAATAAGGCATGATAAACTAAATAGTACGATGGAGACTCTGTGGGCTGCTATACGTAGCCTGGAATGCAGCTCACCATAAAGTCTCCTCAGCAGCAGCGCCTACGCACCAAGATGACCACCAATTGAACATGTGTGATCCTGCATATTTAGTGCAGAAGTCTAGCATGAGTACATAAATCAATGCGTGACCAATAATTATCAAGCCTATCCCCGGAGAAGTAGTGACGAGGAGTCGACATCGACACTTACTAGTGGTCTAATAAATCAAATACAACAAGAACTAAACAAATATGCGGCAGGGTAATAAATAGTATAAACAAATATAGGTATGTGGTACAATTCTCCTCTGAACAGTAAACTCAAGCTCTCAATTATCAGTTACCTTCTCAACCGGAGTATATATGAAATGGACCTCACCAGACAGGTCGTCACAACTCCAATCAGGAAAACACGCGGATATGCTGGCTTCTTGTCAAATATTGCACACGACGCTGCCAAGGCGAATGACCCGATCCCAGAAGAATGTGATACTGCCAAGGCGAACGGCCCGATCCCATAATAATGTGTACACCATTGAGTGTCGAACAACAGAACCATATATGCATCTATTATACTGCCGAGGTGAACGACCCGCTCCCATAAGAGTGTGGTACACAATCCTGCCGAGGCAAACGGCCCAATCCTATTAGAATAAGAAGCGTTAATGGGTCCTTGACCCCACTCACGAATAAACATGTGAGTTATGAACTTTAAAGAAAGCTTGCTATGAAAACGCACAACGCGGGAGGAATTTATAAGGGAAGCACAAATTATTCCACGGGTTATCAAGTAGCTCGTCACGTTTCTACAATAGCGAGTCTGTCACCCTATGCAAGTCTAGTCTCAAGTCGTAACGCGAAATAATGGAATTAAACGAGCAAAGATAACTCAAATAGTACAATTATAGCATGGCGTGAACCTAATTCTACCCGGACATAATCAGGAATTCTAGCATACGCACGAACACTCGTCACCTCATACCTGTGTAGCTCCAACAACATGTAGTACATAAGAATATAGCACCTACGAGGTAATTACCTCCTCACAAGGTTCAAAAAGAGACTTACCTCGCTCTGAAATTCCATAACCGGCTCCAACACCTCTCTAACACTTCGAACCCAAATCCCATCGATCCGAAACTAGTCAAACAATCGTGAAAACCATTAAAAATATACTCCAATAATTACAATTTAACAATTTATAATAATTCCCAACTCCGCTCGAAAGTCAACCCTCAGGCCCATGTGCCCAGATTCCGAAAATTTTCGAAGATAAACTTTACCCATAACACCACGAACTCAAATATATATTTTATTCCAAATTCTACGTCCAAATTTCGTGGTCAAAATCCAAAAATACCAAGTTCTAGGTTTTCTACCAAAATCTCAAATTTCTACTAATTTCCATGTTTAAATTCATAGATAACCCATGTATTTAACTCACAATGTGTAGGAATCTCTTACCTCAAGATTGATGATGAAAGTGGCTCCTCCAAATCGCCCCAAAAATCGCCCAAGCAAGAGAGGAATGACTGAAATGAGAAAAATCCCTATTTAAAACAAGTCTGCCCAGGTCCTTCTTCTTCGCTATCGCGGAAAATGCTTCGCGACCGCGAAGCACAAATTCAAGATGCCAAGAATTAACCCATCGTGAACCCAAAAATCCTAGTGCAAATGCGATGCACATGGATTCAACTCTTCGCGATTGCACCCCTCCTCACGCAATTTGCGATGAACAAATGCGTAGCATCAGGCCACCCCTCCTTCCTTCTTCGTGAATGCGGTACCGCCCTCGCATTCGCGTAGTATAACTGACAACAACATTGCGATCGCAGGCCTAATCTCACAACTGCATAGAACATTTTCACCAGTCGCCCCAAACAAATCTTCACGATCGCGAACTTCCACTCGAGATCGCGTACAAGGAAACCAGCAACAGTCATGACAACAACTTCAGCAAATCCCCCAAGTCGAATTTCAATTTGTTAACCATCCAAAATCCACTGAGGCCTCCGGGACCTCAACCAAACGTACCAACAAGTCCTAAAGTATCATACAAACTCGCTCAAAGACTCAAATCACATCAAATAACACTAAAACTAGGAATCGATGATCGAAACATTTCTTTAAACTTTCAAACTTATAAACTTCGACGAACGCATCTGATTCATACTTAAACATTCCGGAATGAAGCCAAACTTGACGTACAAGTTATAAATCACAATATGAACCTACCCCAAGGTTCAAAACCTCAAACAGACATCGATAACATCAAAATACACTTCAAACCAAACTTATGAAAATTCTAAAACTTTTAAAATGCCAACTTTTCATAATAAGCGTCGAAATGCTCCCGGACCACCTGATACTCAATCCGAACACACGCCCAAGTCTGAAATCATCATACGAACCTATTGGGACCTTCAAATCCCGATTCCGAGGTCGTTTACTCAAAATTCAAACATTAGTCAACTCTTCCAACTTATAACTTCCGAATTTAGAAATTTCCTTCCGAAACAACTCTGAACTTCCCAAAATTCAATTCCGACCATACATACAAGTCAACACACATGAACGAAGCTACTCAAGGCCTCAACCCGCCGAATAATGCGCTAGAACTCAAAATAACCGGTCGGGTCGTTACATTCTCCCCTACTTAACCATACGTTCGTCCGCGAACGTGCCAAGAACTCTTCCAGAGTTGTCCAAAATCACTATTTATCACCTCGTGACCCTCCTTGTGCCACCACAACCCATGTGAGCATATTCTCTCGAGTCGTACTAAAGATCCTACATTTTTCCTTAGCCAACAAGCCTTAGAACCAAATTCCAACATCCGGAATTAACAACTATCCAATTTAATGAGATTTATTAAGAAAATAAATGATAATACAACTGATTTTATACAAGAATTTTCCAAGCACTGGTAGTACGAATCATGAGCTTATAAGAGTTAGATTTTTCTTACAAAAACTGAATCGAAATAAGTACAACAGCTGTTTGAAATGTAAATGAACAGAATTTTGAATGCTACCAAGGACAAGTGATAGCCATAACTGGAACACAGGTACATCTTCAAATCCAGCTCCCGCCGTACATAGCAACATCCGCATCCAACATCTGCACGTAAGGTGTAGAAGTATAGTATGGGTAAAAACGACCCCATGTACTCAATAAATAACAAACCTAACCTTAGGTTGAAAGTAGTGACAAGTTGGGACAAGGGTCAGAGTCCAACTCTAATAACCAGCAATAGTTCATAACAATATAATAAAATGGTACATGAAAATAATTCAGAGGTAAAGTCACGCAGGTGCGAAAGGCTGGTCTTCAGAGAGGCTTCGCAGAAGAATAATTGTTCCGCGGAAGCAGAGGTCGCAGATGCGACAATGTGACCGCATATGCGGGTTTTGTAGGACAGAAGCTATAAAATCGAGGTTTTTGGTTCTTTTATCATATTTTGAGATTTGGAGCTCAGATTGAGGCGAGTTTTGAAGCAATTTTTATCACGTGGATTGGGGGTAAGTGTCCTACACTCGGTTTTGATTATATTTCGCGAATATATCTTGATATTTGGCAATTGGGTGATTTTCAAAAGAGAAATTGGGGGTTTTTGTCTAAAATTTTGTAAAGTGAATTTTTTGCATTTTGAACATCGATTCAGAGTCGTATTTGAGTGAAACTAGTATGGTTAGGCTCGTAATTAAATGGATTGTCAGATTTTGTGAGTTTTGTCAGGTTCCGAGATATGAGCCCAAGTTTTACTTCTTGGTTGACTTTTGGGCTATTGATTAAATATTCGACCTTTATCATTTGGAATTGTTTCTTTGGGCTTCATTTAATGCATTTTAGTTTCTTTTGGCTAGTTTCGAGTCATTCGAAGGTCGGTACGCACGAGATAGTATTTTTGGAGCATCGTTTGGCTTGCTCGGTATTGGATTTGGCTTGTTCGAGGTAAGTTGCACTTCTAAACTTGGTGGTGAGGGTATGAAACCCCAAATTACGTGTTATATGATTGATGTTGAGGTGACGTGCATGCTAGGTGACGAGTGTGTAGGTGTGCACCGTGTGAATTGTGATTTAGTCGATTCCATGGAACTGTGTAGCCATCGTATCTGAACATTTTTACTGTACACTATGTGTTAGAGCACTTGAGCTGTAATTTATCCTAGTAATCATGTATAGGCTATATGCTGGCACTATTGGGACCCACAGTGGTCGTTCTTCGTTGTTGAGTTATTTGTTTAATTGCAGTTATGTACTCAATCTCATTCATCATTTCATATCATATCTCAATCTCTGTTATTGTATATTGTCACATCTCGTATCATTGATTAGGGCTGCTTAGTATGAGCATTGTGAGCCCGAGAGACTGGAGAGATTGGTGACTGAGTTGGGCCTGAGTGTCGTGTTGTGAGTGATATATATATGGATCGGGTCGCACGCCATATACAAACTTTATGTCTATATATATATATATAGACATAAAGCTTGTATATGGCGTGCGACCCGATCCATATATATATATATATATGGGTCGGGTTTCACGCTGCAACAAATCTTATGGCTATATATATGTGGATCAGGTTGCACACCGCAACAGGCCTTATGGCTATATGTAGATCAGGCTGCACATCGCAGCAAGTATTGTACAGTGCTGAGTGATTGAGTGTGCTGAGTATTGAGCGTTGAGAATACGAGATAGTGAGATTGAGTTCATCAGTGAGTTGCATTGCATTTGACATGCGTACTTGCGATACATGCATAGAGATGCATTCCCTTCTGCTACCCAGTTTTGGTGACGTTCATGATTTCACCTGTATATTGGCATGTAGGCATAGAGATGTATTTTACTCATGCTATTTGAAAATGAAACATCTTATCTATTGTTTAAAGGTTTTTGGAGAAATCACAGATTTCAAACTTACTCATATGCTTTTAGGGTTTTCGGTAAAAGATTTGGAATTTTCTGTTATACTTGAAAATTTTGTCTATTTTTCCGTAACTGTGAACGAGTTGGGCATCTTACCTCTGAGTTATTTTCATGTACCCTTTTATTATATTGTTATGAATTATTGTTGGTTATTGGAGTTGGACTCTGACCCTTGTCCCAGCTTGTCACTACTTTCAACCTAAGGTTAGGTTTGTTACTTATTGAGTACATGGGGTCGATTGTACTCATACTACACTTCTGCACCTTATGTACAGATATTGGATGTTGATGTTGATGTGTACGACGGGAGCTGGATTTGAAGATGTACCTGTGTTCCAATTATGGCTATCACTTGTCCTTGGTAGCATTAGATTTGAAATTATGTTCATTTACATTTCAAACAGATGTTGTACTTATTTCGATTCAGTTTTTGTAAAACAAATCTAACTCTTAGAAGCTCATGATTTGTACTACCAGTCCTTGGGAAATTCTTGTATAAAATCACTTGTATTATCATTTCTTTTCTTAATAAATCTCATTAAATTGGATAGTAGTTAATTGGCTTACCTGACGGGTTGTATTAGGTGCCATCATGACTAGTTGGATTTTAGATTGTGACAACAGTTGCCGTCACAAAAGCGATAGATGTCTCGCAAAAGCGGACAACAAAACTCTCGCGAAAGCAAAGAAGTTCTTCGCAAATGCGAATTCTTCCACAGCAACACAAAATCGCAAAAGTGACTAGGAGTCCGCAAATGCGACGGTCGCATTTGCAACCTTTTCATTGTAAATGCGATGACACCAGTACTAACACACATAGTTTTGACAAAACAAATCTGAAAACCAATCCAAAACTAATCCGAGCCTTTGGGGCTCCAAACCAAACATCCACACAAGTCTAAAAATATCATACGAACTCGCTTGCGCGACCAAAACCATGAATTCCAAAGAAAAATTCAAGAACTTCTAGGATTACAACCAAGCGTCCGAATCTTGTTAAATCAACTCCGAGTGACACCAAATTTTGCAAACAAGTTATAAATGACAAAAGACCTATTCCAAGTCCCAAAACCAAATTCTGAGCCCGATAACCATAAAGTCAAATCATGGTCAAACTTAGGAAAATTTAAACTTTCAAATTTCAAACTTTTGCCAATTACGGCCAAAACCTTCTAGAAGCTTCCAAATGAAAATTCGGGTATAAACCCAAGTCCAAAATCACCATCCGGACCTAACGAAACTGTTGAAACTCCGATCTGAGATCAAACACGCAAAAGTCTAACTTTTTCAACTCTTCCAACTTAAAGCTTCCTAGTTGAGAATCATTCTTCCAAATCAACTACGGATCACTTAGAAACCAAAACCGACGATTCAGACAAGTCATAGTACATCATATGAAGCTACTCAAGACTTCAAACAACTGAACGGGATGAAAATGCTCAAAACAATCGGTCGAGTCGTTATAATAGTTCAGAAATCCCAAGTCATGATCTCATTATCTTAACAACCTATGTTTAAGAGTGTATCCCTAGAATAAGTCTCAAATTTCTATTAATTATGCAAGTTAACATCTTCAATTGGAATCTTTAAAGGGGGATTAGCAGGAATGCAAGTACACAAATCATTCTCAAGGCATGATTCTTCCTTCTAAAAGCTCTTAATTTCATACTCTTGCTAACCTCATTAAGAGTTAAAGAATATCACTATATAAAGGCAAGTGGTAGTAGAAAGTTCACCTTAGGTTCACTGGTCAGGCCTAGTTCATTTAAGGCAAACTTGATGGAGTTCAGGGATGTTGAGGGTATTTACATGAACAATGAAGGGGCAGGCAGAGTTGTTTGAGAACAAGGTAAGTACATAAATCCCAAAGATAACACTTCAAACACATTCATAGGACATTCTCACAGGATCACAACATAACCAACATGGTTAAGTATCATGAGATCAAACCATTAACATAACTATGTGTAAGTGTCAGAAAAGACAATGAAAACATTATTTTAGGGAACTGTTACATAGGTTAAATGCAGGAGCTTAGTCATGATAAAGCTTGGTTTAACATTTTGGCACAACAAAAGAAACTTAAATCCCATAGGGTAAGTACAGGTCCAATTAGCTCAGGGTATTTTTATATAGTAAGATCAAGACATGATTATACAGTCATGAGGTTTAACAGAATCACAGAAGCATGATTTAAAGGACATCATTTAAATGATGGTTGTTGACGGCCAATTTTGACCCTCCCTTTCAAAATTAATTTATTCACGCTTAACAATTTACAATAAATGCTTTAAGGGTATTTGTTTAGTAATGAATATTTATTTTTATAAATTAATCAAGTATTAGTTTCAAAATTAATTACATAGTACTAATATTGTGTAATTACAAATACATTTACTATTATAAAATAACTTTTATATGTACATTACATAGGTATTATAGTTTGATAAAATTACTCCGTAATTTCCAAAATTAGGCCGCTTTATTAATATTTTGAAATTAGTGCTACAATTTGAAATATGTGTCATTTATAGATAATTAAAATAATTAGTAACATATAGTAATTATAATTTCATCACATTTTATTGAAATTGTTAAGTTTATTTAAATTAATTTTAAAGGGATTTTAAAACTAAAAGGCTACAACTGCAATTCCTTAACCAAGCACAAAGTGGCTATTCTTTAAATTAATTTTGGCCCAAATACCAAGCCCATATCGGAACAACCCAGTCCAAACACCACATACCCTTCCAACTTGGCAATTCTTTCCATCACTTCTCAACCAATCACGATCTGACATGTCACCCATTAATCCCACTCTCAAAACAAACACAAGCGACCTGAACCGTTGATTCAAATCATCAACGGTCACGAATTATCCTTATTTTCTGTTTAAATCCCGACCCATTATCAGAAATTATCTCAACCGTTGAATCACATAGATCCAACAGTCCCCATATTTTCCTAGAATCCTTTTTCTTAAATAAGTAACGCCCCGATTTATCAGGGTCATGGATCAAGTGATCCAACGGCGCAGATCTTTTCCCCCATTTTTAACTCAGAGATCAACTGATCTCATTCCATAAACCCTAATTTATTTGCACCTTACTCATCCGCCTCACCTCCCCCTTTCTTCTTCTTCTTCTCTCTTCTCACTCGAGAATACAGATCCGTCAATCACCTGAGCCTTGCACAAATTCGTGCAAGGTCATGAACCTATCAATAAATCATCTCATTTGTCTTTCCTTATTAGTGATTCTCGCTTAATATTCTCTTTCCATTCACAAATTCAAACCGCCTAAATTTTGAAACCCTAACTTCAGAGATGAAACTTCAAATCGTCATTGATTTTTCAAATCCAAGGCATGCATGACTATTCCTTTTGTTCCTGCACTCCTACTCCCGTCGTTCTTTCCATTTTCGCCTTTCGATTTCAAAACCCTAGTCGAAGAAATCATACCCCAAAGGTGAGACTTCAAACTCGCATGTTCCTTCCTTCGTTCTTTTAAATCAAAGCGAGCAGGAAGTGTTAGCTAGCTTCATCATCAATATTCGACACCCAGAGGTCAAATGCAATGACCTCTGGGTATTAGGGTTTTGACCGATGGTTTCTTGTGCCTCAACGTTCAACAATTCACTCCACTCTAGTACACAGGTAAAATCATTACTGGATTCCCCTCTTTCTTTTGATTTTTACTCGATTAGCGATCATCATCTACCATGCGTCACTGTACACTACTGATTTTGAATTCGTAGAGCCCTAGAGAATTGAATGCCACTATAAAATGGGTCTTTAATGTTCTTACCAAGACAATCTAACACCAACAAACCAGAGCAACCGAAACTCTGAAAAGTCATAAATACTAAGAATTTAGGGTTTTCGATAATTAGGTATCTTACTATTTTTTCCTCTCTTTGCCGAGTTCTTTGTTGGTTCAAGCCTAAAGGTTTTTTGGTATCTTTGAGCAACAAAAGGAATTCGTTTGGTCCGCTTCCCTTAAGAAGGTCAGCACCTTTCTTTCTCCTTTCTTTTATTCACCTCTCTAAATGATTTAGATATGTTAATGTTAAGTTCTGTAGATCATAATTATGTTGTATGTATTGGACATGTTTGTTAGTCATGTTTTTGTTAGTATAATAATCCTTTACGAGTAGCCTACTATGTTATGATTCCTTAAATGACAATCGATTAATTGAGTGATAACTATTGGTCTTTGTTATGAGCTTTTCCTACAGTCTCTATGCCTAAAGTCTTATATGTTTATATTCAATGTAGACTTCATAGTTCTCAGTGACCCATAATGAGCTTATACCTGTTTTATTGCACTTCTGTAATTTTATGAGTTTTAAAATCTAAGTGTGTTACTTGGTATCTATTGAAACTTGAATTTGTTCAAAACTTGTGTCCTTATCCCTAAACCTTAAATTTGAACTTACAGTGTTCAAGAACTTTCTTGTTTGCCTGTGTTTGTTAAAACTGTTTTTGAATTAGCACCATGGTCTTTATTCAACTTGATTACTATCATTGATAAACCAATCATGTTCATGTTTTCATTTCACCAATAATACTATTATAATGTCCACCTCTGCATATCATTTAACTGCATTCTATATGTTTGTAGTCAGGTTCATTATGTGGTAATCTTAACTGATATACCATATGTCCAATGTCACTTAACTAAGTTGAAAGAATCTGAGTACCTAGATGTTTTTTTCTCTGTATCTGTACCTGTTAATTCTAAGAGTGATATCTGAGTTGTCACTAGGACTTTCCCTTGATAATGTTCAACAGTTGTATGCGTAAGAACTATCTTACTTACATCAACTTGTTCCTTCCTCATGAATCTTTGCTGCATATACATTCTATAAGATTAATTATTTTCCTCTTTTAGTGTAAGTCATGATTTGTTTAGACAAAGTCAACTAGTAATTGTTTCATAACTAGGCTTGTCTATTCCATAATCAATTGAGATCTTCATACACATGTGCAATACATCCTTGTCCTCAGTCTTTGATCCTCTGATGATTTTTGAAAAGTCTGCATGCATCTATAGTTAGCTTATCTCTCATGAAGAAATGATCTAGGCCTAATGTTAAAAGCAAATGATAGAATTGAAGCATGGCTACTTAATACCTATATGCTGAGCTAGATTTATGTTGAGTTTAAACTTGTTTGATACAATGTTTTCATCTCCTTCTCCACTTACCTGATCAGTTTGATTCTGTAATGTGTTGAGTTCCTATACCTGTTTGAAGTCACTACTTCATTTATTTTGACCATAAGTAGTTGACTAAATGTTTCTACCCTCTGCTTAAATCTGCAACACCATACTCTGTTTTGAACCATGCACAGTCCTTCTTCCTACTGTTGATCTAAAATTTGATTTGACTCTTAAACCTTATTGAAGTCCATTTGTCGATGTTGTTTGAATATTATAACTGCCTGATACTGTTAGAAGCACGATCCTGTTGATACCTTAGGGATTCTATGTTTAAATCTGTAAGTGTGTAATCATAATAAGAATTAAGTCCCATGACCTTGATTATATCTCTGAAGCAATTGTAGACTATGACTGTTGGTTTAAATTTGCCTTGATATCTTTAAGTTCCTAAGTAATATTATCAATGCCTATTTGAATATGTTATGCCTTAGTGATTCGTTCATGTAATGATGTGATTATGAAACTGTGTATATTCTAAACTTAGCCAATCTCCCTTTAGTTTTCCTTGATATGTTTCCCTATTTAGTAGCATAGTAGTAAGTATTCTCTTGTATTATTTTATTAAGAGAAAAGTATATATGTTGTGGTAGATAATACTTTAGTATTTAGTTCGCATTGGAAGGGCCTCATTGGCACTTAAACCCACAAGGAAAATATATCGTTAGTGATTAAGGGTATTTGGGAGCGGAGTTTGACTTTAGGTTGGGTTGCCCTCCCCGACACAAGCATTGCCCTGGGCCTTGAGTCCCTTGGAAACTTTGAAGTATCGGAGGATCCAAAGAGAGCTTCGACCTTGAGTGGGTTTCCCTTCTTAACTTTTAATTCATTGACACATTCAGTTCTTTAAGGGTTTAGTATTTAATGTCAACGAAATTTTTTCAATGTGAATTATTTACTAAGTAAAGCCACCACATTAATATATTATTTCCTCTACCTTGTTAATATTGTTCTTGCTTTAATTAATTGTTCGTGTATTTGTCATGTACATCAATAATGTTTTGTAGTTAGAATATGTTAAATGTATTGGATATATATCTAATAACATTCTTATTTTTTTCACATGTAAATCTATTTGGGCCTCTGAGTTCTTGATGAACGCATGCCCAATTCTAGCTCTATTGCACCGCATCCAGGGGTCCAAAGCCAGTCGCTCTTCTTTACTGTTGGGCCTATCTTCTTGACGCCCAATTCCATAGTCCAATCCTCTTTCCCTCAACTTTTTTATCATTATTACTGCCTCGTTAATTTAGTTTACCGCTTCTACCAGTTTAATATTTAGTTGTATTTGTTATGAGCTTATTGTTGTTTTACTTCTCATGTATACAACACTCATATATTAGAAAACATGCTTTCCTTTTTCCTTTATGCTTTAGTATCATATGAACTTAGACAAGCCTTAAACAATATAGGATTTTAAAAAAGGGAAAATTAGCTAATAGTAGGTTTTTAGTTCGCAAGTTGAAATTTGCTCACTAATTGCTACGTTTTTCACTTACCCTTTTCTTCTTTAAAAGATTTTGAAACACAGAACTTCACGAAAAGCAGTTCTATTTCTAAAAGGAAAACCAGATTTCAAGTCTCGTTTTCTCAGAGGAAAAATCAGAACTTCAGAAAATCGTCGATTTAAGGAATTTCCAGCAAATGACCTTTTCTTTGAAAATCCTTCAAATCTAAGGGAAATCTTATATATGCTTTTTTCTCAAACATCCTTTAATCATTATGTAAATAACCATCCCCCAAATCAAAGTATTTTCATAACTCAATCTCTTTATTTTAAGATTTAGACCACTTATGTGCCAATTTTAAATTCTTTTAACATCTCTTATGAACCCTTTCATAAATTCATATCCTTTTAAGACTCCGCATTCTTTATCATCCTTAGGTGTACAATAAGAAGCCTTCCTTATTATTAATCAAAGCTTCTTTTTTTTTTACAAATAACTGATCCCAAACTTAGTCTAAATCCTATGGAGCTACCTCAGGTAGATTTTAAGGGGTGCCTAACACCTTTCCCTTAGAAGAACAAGAACTCTTACCCATAATCTCACCGGTTAGAAGACTCGTAAAGAACACAACTTAGTAATTAAATAGGTACCCTAGTATACCTTTAAATATTAGGTGGCGACTCTCTTTCATCAATAACAGAGAATCCTGTCTTGACTAGTGCAAAATAGGGTACAACAACATGGCGACTCTACTGGGGATATCTCATTTTCTCAACGGAAAAATCAAAACTTTAGAAATTGTCGCTTTAAGGAATTTCCAACAAATGACCTTTTCTTTGAAAATCCTTCGAATTTAAGGGAAATATTAGATATGCTTTTACTCAAACATCCTTTTATCATTATGTAAATAACCATCCCCCAAATCAAAGTGTTTTCATAATTCAATCTCTTTATTTTAATATTTAGACCATTTATGTGCCAATTTTAAATTCTTTTAACATATCTTATGAACCCTTTCATAAATTTGTATCCTTTTAAGACTCCACATTCTTTATCATCCTTAGGTGTACAGTAAGCAACCTTCCTTATTATTAATCAATATTTTTTTTTTACAAATAATTGATCCCAAACTTAGTCTAAATCCTATAGAGCTACCTCAAGTAGATTTTAAGGGGTGCCTAACACCTTCCCCTTAGAAGAACAAGAACCCTTACCCATAATCTCACTGGTTAGAAGACCCGTAAAGAACATGACTTAGTAATTAAATAGGTACCCTAGTATACCTTTAAATATTAGGTGGCAACTCTCTTTCATCAACAACAGAGAAATCACAAGTTGAATCTTGTCTTGACTAGTGCAAAATAGCATGCAACAATATGGTGAGTGTGATATACCCAAGATAAGGGTGACAGTCCAATATTCATTCTTAAAGATTCATATCCATTTAAGCTAATTTATCATATGAGTCAGTCCAAATGCAAACGACATTAAGATAAGTTAGTATAGCATACATGAGAAGCACATTAGAATACCAGAATGTCTAATAATTAAGATAACTATGAGGGGTCATTTGAGAGCTTCTTTGTTAATCTCAGCAATTTAACAATGCATAAGTTACTCAAGACATATTCGTTAAGATTGCAAGAAGATAATGAATCAATACATGATTCTGATTTCAGAATATTAAGAAGCTCATAACTCTAGAGTTTAGTGATCAGTTATGAAATAATGACAAACAGATAAAGATAATTAACTATTGACATACAAGAAAACATAGTCAATTAACATGAAACATCAGAACAAACATGCTTTCAATTAGATGATTAAAAAGGAGAGTGGTCGAGGCTCACTGACCTTCTTTTGGGCAGCAAACTAAACGAGAGTCCTTCTTAGTCATTAAGAATCAGGAACTCAAGATCCGACCAGTGTAAAGCTTAAAATCAGACAGAAATCAAAACTAGTTAGAAACCCTAGCTTGATTTTACTACTTAAGACTAAAAATTGATGTTTCTCTATTTGTTAAGAGATTTTTTTATGTGTATCTTGTATTATTAGGTGAGAGCATTGAAGGTTCCCTTTTATAGTAGCATTCAATTCCATAAGATTCAACAGAAATCAAAATAATAGTGGAGAGTGACAGGGGGGTGGTGATGTGAGCATAATCGAGTGAAATCAAAGTAGAATAGAGGTGAAAAGTAGTAGTGATTTTACCTGAGTAGAATGAGCCGGCCGTTGATGACAACAACCCACTGGACAAAGGTAGAAAACCTAGAGGTCACTACGTCCGACCTCTGGGAACAAATCTTCATGATGAAGTTCTGAAGAGGCTCCTCGCGTGCTTTTATTTGAAAGAACATAAGAGTTCTCAGACGATTTGAGATTTTACTTTTGGTATGTGATTTCAACATTAAGGCTTTTGAAATTAATACAGAAAGAAAATACCACGATTCGTAGTACAGGGACAAGATGGATAGCCATGCATGCTAGATTTGAATGAACGAAGAAGAAAATTAGACGGGCTAAAGTTTTACTTCTGGGTTAGGGTTTTTGGATTTGGGAATTTGGGGAATTTGAGTCTCAACAGCGAAAGAGGAAATAAATAGCAGGATTCGCGGATTTAGATGACAATAAGAATGATATGTGCTTTAATTCATGACCTTGCACTAATTTGTGCAAGGTTCTTTGACTGATTGGTCTGGTGAGTTAGAAAGGAAGGGGAAAGGAGCGGCCGAGTCGAGTGAGAAATGATTAGGGTTAGGGGTTTGCTAGGTTGGGTCTCTAGGTTTAAACGAGGAGATGGGATCTGGGCCGTTGGATCTCCTGATCAACAGCCTTGATAATTGGGGTATTAAAGTTTTTTAATGGGAAATATTGAGATTAAATCTGATGGGGTGTTTAAATTAAAAGGGAAAATAAGATAAAACGAGAGTCGTTGATCTAAAGAATGGACTATTTGGATCAATTGTGTTTATTTTGTGAGTGTTGTAAAGAGATGACGTGGCATAAGCTCATTGGATCAATAAGAGTGGCCTGGATTGCCAAGGTGGAAAGGGAGGTAGACCTGGACGGATGGGCAATTGGGCTTGTGTATTGGGTTGGTTCTAATTTAAGAAATAGCCATTTCATATTTGATTATACAATTGCAAATGTAGCCATTTCAGTCTTTAACCTTTTTAGAATTAATTTAAATAAACTTAAATAATTCCAATAAAATACAATAAGAATTATAATAATCAAATACCCTTCTAATTACTGTAATTAGTTAATTTATTAGTAATACTACAACAATAACAACAACAAAAACATACCCAGTATTATCCCACACTGTGGGGTCCAGGGAGGGTAGTGTGTACGTAGACCTTACCCCTACCTTGTGAGGATAGAGAGGTTGTTTTCAATAGATCCTCGGCTCAGGAAAGCATAAGCACCACATTAATGAAAATATAGACAAGAAGGGACAGCACCAAAAGCCATATAAAAGTAGAATAAAGACAACAAGATAGTAAGGTGATCAACAATGAAAGAAAACAACGATTAGTCATAAGAACCTACTACCAACAGAAAGCGAGACTGCGTGCCAATGCTACTATTATGAAAACTATAGACTACCTACTCTACAACCCTAATCCTCGACCTCCAAACCTTCCTATCAAGGGTCATGTCCTCGGTCAGCTGAAATTGCGCCATATCTTGGCTAATCACCTCTCCCCACCTCTTCTTTGGCTTACCTCTACCTCTCTGTAGGCCCTCCAATGTCAACCTCCCACACCTTTTCACCGGGGCGTCTTTACTCCTCCTCTTCACATGACTAAACCACCTAATCCGTGCTTCCTCATCTTGTCCTTATTAGGGGCCACACCCAGCTTGTCGTAAATAACCACATTTCTAATCCTATCTAACCTGGTGTGCCGACATATCCATCTCAACATCCTCATCTCTGTTGCCTTTATCTTCTGGACATGAGTGATCTTGACTGGCCAATACTCAGCCCCATACAACATCGTCAGTCTGACCACCACTCTGTAAAACTTACCTTTAAGTTTTAGTGGAACCTTCTTGTCATACAAAACACCGGAAGCAAGTCTCCATTTCATCCATCCCGCCCCAATACGATGTGTGACATCTTCATCAATCTACCCATCCCTTGAATAATAGACCCAAGGTACGTAAAACTTCCTCTCCTAGAGATGACCTGCGAGTTCAGCCTTACCTCCCCTTACCCTCCTTGAGTCTCACCACTAAACTTACACTCCAAGTATTATGTCTTGGTCCTTCTCAAGTTGAAACCTTTAGATTCCAGGGTATGCCTCCATACCTCTAACTTCGCGTTCACACCGTCTTGCATCTCATCAATCAATACAATATCATCTGCAAATAGCATACACCATGGCACCTCCCGTTGGATGTGGCGCGTCAGTACGTCCATCGCCAGGGCAAACAATAAAGGGCCGAGTGCCGACCCTTGATACATCCCCATCATAACCGAAATATGGTCCGAGTCCCCACCCACCGTCCTTACTCGGGTTTTTGCTCCACCATACATGTCCTTAAGCACCCTAACGTAGGCAATAAGTACACCTCTAGCCTCCAAATATCTCCACAAAACATCCCTCTGAACTTTATCATATGCCTTTTCTAAGTCGATGAACACCATATGCAAGTCCTTCTTCCTCTCCCTATACTGCTCCATCAATCTCCTAATAAGGTGGATAGCTTCTATAGTCGAACGCCCTGGCATAAACCCGAACTGATTCTCAGAAATAGACACACTCATCCTCACTATTAGATCTATCACTCTCTCCAAGACTTTCATAGTATGGCTAAGCAGCTTGATGCCCCGATAGTTATTGCAATTTTGGATATCATCCTTGTTCTTTATACATGAAACATCGTGCTCCACCCCTACTCTTCGGGCATCTTATTCGTTCTAAAAATGACATTAAACAATCTAGTGAGCCACTCCAAGCCTGCCTTGCCCGCACACTTCCAAAACTCTACCGGGATTTCATCCGGCCTGGTCGCTTTGCCCCTGCTCATCTTATGCATAGCACTTCATCAACTCTAATCCGCCTAGAATACCCAAAGTCACAACGACTCCCAGAGAGTTCCAAATTACACAGTACAATGTTCCTGTCCCCCTCCTTGTTCAAGAGATTAGGGAAGTAGGTGTGCCATCTCCGACGGATAAACCCCACATCCAGCAAAACTCTACCTTATTCGTCCTTGATGCACTTCACTTGGTCCAAGTCACAAGCCTTCATTTCTCGCTCTTTGGCTAACCTGAACAACCTCTTATCCTCACCTCGATCCTCGAGTTCCTCATACAAATAACTAAAAGCTGCAGTCTTGGCTGCCGTAACTGCTAGCTTTGCCTCTTTCTTAGCCAACTTATATTGCTCCCTATGCACCCTCTTCTCCTCCTCGTCTACACTTTTCACTAGCTTCAGATATGTCACTTTCTTGGTTTCCACTTTTCCTTGCACCTCTCCATTCCACCACCAGTCTCCCTTATGACCACCAGAGTAACCCTTTGAGACCCCTAATACCTCTCTCGCAGCTTCACTAATGCAATGTGCAGTTGCGGTACACATATCGCTTGCATCCCCACTACTTCTCTAAGCCCCCATAGTCAGCATCTTGACCCCCAACTCCTATACTTTAGCTTCCGTCAAGGCTCCCCACTTGATCCTATGTTGGCTATACATGTCCCTCTTCCTCGTGATCTCAAGGTCCATGACCAGGAGCCTATGAAGAGGTGAGAGGTTCTCACTCGGGATGACCTTGAAATCCGCACAAAGACTTCTATCTGACTTCCTACAGAGTAAATAATCAATTTGAGTCTCGGCTACAGAACTCTGGAAGGTGACCAAGTGCTCCCTCTTCTTTAGGAAGCTCAAGTTTGCTATCACAAAATAAAATGCTCTAGCAAATTCTAGTAGAGACGTTCCTCCTTCGTTTCTATCTCCAAAATTAAAGCCACCATGCACATCATCATACCCCCAGCGTCGCTTCAATGTGGCCATTAAAATCTCCTCATATGAAAAGCTTCTTGGTATGCAGGATACCACGCACCATCTCATCCAAATCCTCCCCGAAACGCCTCTTGATTTTCTCATCCAATCCTGCTTGGGGTGCATACGCACTAATTATGTTCAAAGTAAAACCTCCAACAACTAGCTTAATAGTCATCAGCTTGTCATTCACTCTCCTAACCTCCACCACTAGTTCACGAAGGTCCTTATCAACCAAGATACCTACCTTGTTCCTGCCCCCACCCTCCCAGAATACCATAGTTTGAACATGTCCACATCTCGCACCTTATCTCCTGCCCACCTAGTCTCCTCTACACAAGCTATATTAATCTTCCTTTTCTCGAGAATCTTTGCTAACTCTACAAACTTACCCGTCAAAGTTCCTACGTTCCAAGACCCCACTCTCAGCCTATTAGCTCCCTTAGCCCTCTTACCCCCTTACCCCCTGCACCCCTCCCTCGTGATGACAGTCCCGAGGACAAGATCTTACCCTACCATCGTTCACCAAAATCACTATAATCTAGGAGTCACTACGCAAGCACTATCCCGAAAATAAGGGACAAAACTAAAATGAATAACCAAAATATAATCTACCACTAAAGGTCGAAAAATAGGTGAAGAAATAAAATAAAGGAACTAACGGGAACTATAATCTACAACTAAAGGTCAGAAAAATAGGCGAATAAAAAAAATAAAGGCACTAAAATCGAAATAGTTAATTAATTACTAAATATCTTATTTTTCTATTTACTACACTAATTTCGGATTTATTTTGAAATAATGGGAGCTTTGTTAAATTAATTATAAACTATGTGATAAATATGAGAGCTATTTTAATAGTCTCAAAATAGTAATACTAATATATTTATAATTATATAATCACTTAAGAAGTTCATAACTCAAGAGTTTAGTGATTAGTTATGAACTAATGACAAACACATAAAGATAATTAACTATTGACATACAAGAAAACATAGTCAATTAACACAAAACATCAGAACAAACATGCTCTCAATTAAATTATTAAAAGAAGGGAGAGGTCGAGGCTCACTGACATTATTTTGGGCAGCAAACCAAATGAGAGTCTTTCTTAGCCGTTAAGAATCAGGAATTCAAACTCCAACCAGTGTAAAGATCATAATAAGAAAGAAATTAAAACAAGTTAGAAACCCTAGCTTGATTTTGCTACTCAAAACTAAAAATTGATGTTTCTCTATTTGTTAAGTGATTTTTTGTGTGTATCTTGTGTTGTTAGGCGAGAGCATTGAAGTCTCCCTTTAATAGTGGCATTCAATGCCTTAGGTTTGAACATAAATCAAACTGATAGTGGAGAGTGACTGAGGGGTGGTGATGTGCACATAATCGGGTGAAATCAGAGAAGAATAGAGGTGACAAGTAGTAGTAATTTTACCTGAGTGGAGTGAACGGCCATTGATGGAAACGACCCATCGGGCAAAGCTCAAAAACCCAGAGGTCAGGAATCTTCATGATGAAGTTTTGAAGAAGCTCCTCATGTGATTTTATTTGAAAGAACATAAGAGTTCTCGGACAATTTGAGATTTCACTCTTCGATCTGTAATTTCAACATTAGGGCTTTTGAAATTAATCAGTGGAAATGGAAAACAAATAGCACGATTCGTAGTATAGGGACAAGATGGATAGCCATGCATGCTCGATTTGAAAGAACGAAGAGGAAAATCAGACGGGCAAAAGTTTCACTCTAGGTTAGGATTTTCGGATTTGGGGATTTTGAATCTCAACAATGAAAGAGGAAAGAAACACTATGATTCATGGATTTAGATGACAATAAGAATGATCCGTGGTTTGATTCGTGACCTTGCACTAATTTGTGCAAGGTTCTTTGACTGATTGGTCCGGTGAGTTGAGAGAAATGAGAGAAGAAGGAGAAAAGGGGGCGGCCGAGTCGGGTGAGAAATGATTAGTGTTAGGGGTTGTTAGGTTGGGTCTCTAGTTTTAAATGGGGAGATGGGATCTGGGCCGTTGGATCTACTGATCAACGACCCTGATAATTTGGGTATTGAAGTTTATTAGTTGGAAATATTGTTGGCCGTTGGATTCTTGTAATCCAACTGTTGAGATTAAATCTAATGGGGTGTTTAAATTAAAGAAAAAAAATGAGATGAAACGAGAGCCGTTGATTTAAAGGATGGAAAACTTGGATCAATTGTATTTATTTATTTTTGTGAGTGTTGTGGAGAGATGACACGGCACGAGCTCATTGGCTCAATGAGAGTGGCCCGGATTCCCAAGGTGTAAAAGGAGGTGGACCTGGACTGGGTCAGATGGGCAATTGGGCCTGTGTATTGGGCTAGTTCTAATTTAAGAAATAGCCATTTCGTATTTGATTATACAATTGCAAATGTAGCCATTTCAGTCTTTAACCTTTTTTAGAATTAATTTAAATAAGCGTAAATAATTCCAATAAAATGCAATAAGAATTATAATAATCCAATACACTATTAATTACTGTAATTAGTTAATTATTTACTAAATATCTTATTTTCCTATTTACTACACTAATTTTGGATTTATTTTGAAATAATGCGCTATTTCACTAAAATTACGAAATAGCTTTTTTAAATTAATTACAAACCTATGTGATGAATGTGAGAGTTATCTTAATAGTCTCAAAATAGTAAGAGTGATATATTTATAATTATATAATATACAAATTATTATTTAACACCATTAATTACTTAATTTATAAAATAGGTATTATTAATTAAAAAATATCTTAAACATATTTATTGGAAATTAGTAAGTATAGATAAATTAATTTTTAAAAGGAGGGTCAAAATTGGTCGTCAACATGTAGGACATCATTCCTTCTTGGCATGATTTTGTATGATTGTCCCTTCTTACTTCAACGATTTCTGTGTGGCGAGATCGGTTTGTTTTAATGTCTCCTATGTAGTGTTATTTCTGTTCTTGTACATTGTTCTTACTGTTGGCATTCCTTCAAGTTTGATGTGTTTTCATATAGTACCTTGAGTCCGGAAAATATGATTTCCTTCTGATTTCAATCTTGATATTTCCTTGAAATTACCTCTGCATTGCACTTATATATGTATCTATTTTACTTTATTGAGCCGCGCTATAGTCGGCCGGGTACGTCAGCTATTATGCTATTACTGATCAGTTGTGTATGATGATACATGATATGAGATATTACCGAGCCATTGTGTGGTTAGGTACTATGATGTGACATGTGAGACCGAGTCCTCTTGAGGCCGGCTATGCTGAGTTCTGTTGAGATCGGGTACAACCGAGACCTCTTGATGCCGGGTATGACCGATTACTCTATGAGGCGGGGATGGAGTAATGTGTGATGTGAGCATACCGAGTCCTCCTGCAGCTGACTACGCCGAGTTTTGTTGAGGCCGAGTACAGTCGCGACCTTTTGAGGCCGGGTATGACTAAGTACTTTATAAGGCTGGGTATAGAGTGAAATATGCCCCAAAGAGTGGATGAATGTGGCTTGGATTTTACAAAAGTTTGCATACATTCATGTTTCATGGTTATAACAGTGAACGCCCTCGGTGGCTTGTCTTCGGTATTTAAGTTAAACTTGTGTATTTCTATCTCTTATGCCATCCCTTTGATTTAGGCACGTTATCCATCTTATATACCCAGTACATCTTTAGTACTGACGGTCTTTTATTTGGGTGTTGTGTTCATGCCCATAGGTATAGATAGACTAGGGGACGTCCCTCTCCAGTAGGTTGGTTGTTCCAGCTGACTGGTCGTGTACTCCACTTCTTCAGAGTAGTTGTTCAGAGGTCACTAGGTATCGAAGGGCATTTTCCAGTTATTTTGGGTACAATGGGGCCTGTATTGACCCAGTTGTGTACATGTATTATGTTTTTACACTCTTAGAGGCTTGCAGATAATGGTAACTCCGATGGCAACGGACGTATATGTGTATGTGTAGATAAATCAATGTTAAGGTCTTTTTCACAGCCAGTTGTGTTCATTTAAATGTTTTCTTAGAGGCCTCGTTGGCCCAGATTATAAGCTATATGGTCTAAGCCTAGACGTCGGTTCTTACGGGCCTTGGGGAATTGTGTGTCGGTCGCACCTACGAAGGTTAGGGTGTGACAAACATGGTATCATAGTAGGTCTGTCATAGGAAGTCTGCAAGCCTTATCTTGTAGAGTCTTGTTTAGGGGTATGTTGTGCACATACTTATAAAAAGGAGGCTATATGATATATAAGATGAATAGCCTTCTTTCTGATGTAGATCATGCGATAGAGCTGAGTCATAAGTATTCGCTTCTAATCCCTATCTTGTTTATATTTATAGTTATGCCTACCACGAGACATCATGCAATTGTTCGGGGATTGAACGAAGAAGCAGGAGATGGTATCAGTCGGGTTCCACATGCCCCTATAAAACAACAAGAAATTAATAATGAAGTTGATACCAAGGTTTCGGGGACAACCACAATACCCCCGGAACATCAAAGAGAAACTAATGTGCCTCCGATTCCTCCACCAATTGTTCTTGAATAGGATCTAGACATGAGGAGTGTTGTGCAGTTGTTGACTCAATTAGTAGCTTCTCATGCCCAACATCGGACCCATGCCACCTTAGATAGGGCAGTTAGCACGAGAGTTCAGGATTTCATAAATTTGGACCCCCCCTCCCCCCGGTATTTACAAGAACAGATCCAAACGAAGACCCCTAAATTTTCTAAATCAGATGCAGCGGACCTTACGAGTTATGTATGCCACTGATATAGAGTCTGTGGAACTTGCCTTATACAGATTGCAGGATATTGCTGTGATTTGGTATGAAACTTGGGAACAATTTAGGGGACCTCTTGCCCCACCAGTAGGATGGAGGGAGTTTTCTGAAGCCTTTATGCAATAGTATTTTCCTATTGAGCTCTGCCGAGCTAAACAAGATATATTCTTACGAGTAGAGCAGGGTAACATGAGTGTTCGGGAGTACAGTATGCCGATTAACTCCTTGGCCAAATATGTTCCTTTGGTTGTGGCCGAGATGAAGTGATAGAGTACACCGATTTGTGGGTGGTTTGGGACCACACTTGATCAACGAGTGCACCACTTCTTCTCTGAGTCCGAACATGAAAATTTCTCGCATTCAAGCTTCAGACGTGTGCTGTTCTTGTGAGCAGCCCGGCCACATTATGCATTTTTTCCCAGTAAGGAATGTGGGTAACATGATGCAACCAATGAGATCTACAGCAGCTTCGTCATCTTCACCACACCCTCATGAATAAGGCATGCAGCCGTTGGTAGGAAGATGTAGAGGTAGAGGTGGAGGTGGAGTATCTAACTCGGGTGGTCAATAGAACTGTATCTATGCATTGTCGGGACGACAAAACCTAGAGTCATCACTGGATGTGGTTACGGGTATACTATCTGTATCCTCCATTAACATGTATGCTCTGATAGATCCAGGTTTCACCTTGTCGTATATTTTCCCGTTTGTTTCTAATAAATGTGGTAGAGAGCCTAAATTGCTACACTAGCCATTTGAAGTATCCATGCTCGTAGGTGAGTCCGTGATAGTTATACGGGTATATCGAGGTTGTGATGTGATGATTCATGACCATCATACTTTAGCCTTTTTGCATGAATTAGAGGTGATGGAATTTAATGTTATTATGGGGATGGACTAGTTGGCCTCGTGCTATACCAACATGGATTGTTGGGAGAAAGTAGTTTGCTTTAATTTCGCAGGGGAACCCTTTATTGAATGGAAGGGTGATGTTGCAGCGCCAAGCGGGAAGTTTATTTCTTACCTTAAGGCTCAGAAGATGATTTTGAAGGGGTGTATCTATCACTTAGTGAGAGTGCAGGACGTGGAGGCCAGGCCTCCCACCCCCCGATTGGTCCCAGTTGTTAGCGAATTTTCTAACGTATTTCCTATTGAGCTCCTGGGTGTTCCACCGAGAGAGAGATTGAGTTTTCCATCGATGTGCCACCCGATAGTCAACCGATATATATCCCTCCGAACATGATGGCTCCTGCCGAGTTGAAGGAGTTGAAGGCTCAATTAAAGGATCTTTTAGATAAGGGCTTCATTCGACCTAGTACTTTCCCGTGGGGAGCTCTAGTGCTATTTGTTCGAAAAAAGATGGTTAGTTGAGGATGTGCATTGATTATCGATAGTTGAACAAGGTAACCATCAAGAACAAGTATTCGCTACCAAGGATCGATGATCTGTTTGACCAATTTCAAGGCGTTAAGTATTTTTCGAAGATTGATCTCAAATCTGGGTATCATCAGTTGAGAATCAAAGAAAAAGATATTCCGAAGACATCCTTTCAAACTATATATGACCATTATGAATTTTGTGTTATGTCCTTTAGCCTAAGCAACACACCAGCGACTTTCATGGATCTGATGAATTGAGTGTTCGGACCATTTTTGGATATATTTGTGGTCGTGTTCATAGACAATATTTTGGTATATTCTTGATTAGAAGCAGAGTATGCAGAGGACTTGCGAAAGGTACTACGCACACTCCGGTATCACAAATTGTACACAAGAATTTCCAAGTGTGAGTTCTGGCTAGACTAAGTGGCTTTTCTTGGGCATATAGTATTAGGTGAGGGCATCAAAAATTGATAGTCAAAAGATTTAAGTAGTTACGAATTAGCCAAGGCCCACAAAACCTATCAAGGTGCGCAACTTCTTGGGTTTAGTACTACCGATGGTTAGTAGAAAATTTCCCATCTACAGTTGCTTCATTAATGAAGTTGACGCATAAGGCAGCAAAATTCTGGTGGACCGATATTTGTGAGAAGAGCTTCCAAGAGGTAAAGGAAAAGTTAACCTCGGCGCCACTTCTAACACTCCTTAAAGGACCCAAGGGGTACGTTATATATTGTGATGCCTCTACGGTGGTCTTGGGAAGTGTTCTAATGCAACATGGGAAAGTTTTTTCTTATGCTTCGAGACAACTAAGGAAACACGAGCAGAATTACCCCTCGCAGGACTTTGAGCTAGCCCCTATTATATTTGCTTGAAAATAGGTCGTCACTACCTGTATGGAGTTCATGTTGATATATTCACCCATCATAAGAGCTTGAAGTACATATTTAAGTAAAAGGAATTAAATTTGAGGCAGTGGAGATGGCTTGAGATGTTAAATGATTATGATGTTGATACTTTTGTACCACCCCGGGAAGGTAAACATTATGGCTGATGTATTAAGTCAGAAATCCATGGGCAGTCTATGACATGTGGAAAATCATAAGATTGAGGCAACGAAGGACCTGTACCGATTGGCTAATTTAAGTGTACAATTGTTTGACACCGGTATTAGAGGGGTCGTAGTTCAAAATGCTGTCGAATCCTCGATAGTAGCTTAAGTAAAGGCACGACAATATGAAGATCTAGACTTGGTAAGAATAAGAGAAAGCATTCCCTCTCAAAAGAAGCATGTGTTCGGGTTATCCGAGGACGGAGTCCTTAGATATAAGAACCGACTGTGTGTACCCGATGTCAGGGGACTTCGAGAGCATATCATGGCAGACATTCATCGGTTCCAGTATTTTGTTCATTCGGGAACAACCAAGATCTATCATGATATTCTAACTCTCCCCGAAGGACCCAAGGGGTACATTATATATTGTGATGCCTCTACGGTTGGCTTGGAAAGTGTTCTAATGCAACATGGGAAAGTTTTTGCTTATGCTTCGAGACAACTAAGGAAATACGAGCAAAATTACCCCACGCAGGACTTTGAGATAGCCCCTATTATATTTGCCTTGAAAATAGGGCGTCACTACCTGTAAGGAGTTCATGTTGACATATTCATCGATCATAAGAGCTTGCAGTACATATTTAAGAAAAAGGAATTAAATATGAGGCAGCGGAGATGGCTTGAGATGTGAAAGGATTATGATGTTGATATTTTGTACCACCCTGGTAAGGTAAGCGTTATGGCTGATGCATTAAGTTAGAACATTTCGAACAAATGATGTATTTATTTCGTACCAGCTTTGTAAACTCTAAGTCTTAGAAGCTCATGATTTGTACTACCAGTCCTTGAAAATGCTTTGTATAACAATTCAGTTGTATTTTATAAGTACGGATTTTGACCACTTATTTGCACTCTTTTACTTTCGTTTTAGCTCAAAAATGCTTAAAGGTATTCCCGAGAACTAATGAAATGTGCATTCTTGCAAGAATATTGGGAAATGAGCCAAAGAGATGAAAATCAACTCAAGAAGGAGTAAAATTGGGCAAGGACCAAAACAAAGCAGAAAAGAACAAAGTGCGAACCGCATAATACTTTGTGCGGCCGCAAACTATGAAGAACCACTGACCAATTCCCTTGGCAAAGTGCGGATCGCACAATTATTGTGCGGTCGCAGAAGACGAGATTCAGAGATATGGTGTTTTGGATTCCTGAAGAAGTGCGGACCGCACTATTATTGTGCGGTAGCAGAATGCAAAAGTGCAGCCGCACTCATAAATATGCGGTCCGCAGAAATCTCCCATGTCCAACTCAATTACAAGAGTGCGACCGCATTCAGAAATGTGCGGTCCACAAAATCTGAAGGGTAGAAGTCCATCCTGTTAAGCCAGCTTCAAAGTACGGAATGTACACAAAATTGTTTGGCCGCACAACCTTCGTAGGGGCAATTTTGTCCGATAATTTTAGCTGGGTATAAATAGATCTTTTTGTCAAATTCAGGTCAAGTTTGAACACCTGAAAGTAGATAGACATTTTTTCCCTTACTGTTTTGGGTAACTTTGTAATAGTTTATCATTTGAGCATTAGATTTTCTTCTCTTAATCATCTATTATGAGTTTAATCTTAGTTTCTTCTTTAGTTTCTTCAATTTTGCCTATGAGTAGCAAAATTCTTAGCTAGGGTTGTGACCCAACTCTAGTGTGGGTGCCTAATGGGTGTTTAATTTGGGGCTTGTTTGTGATTGGGTGTATGATATTTAGCCTAGTTCTTGCTTGAATTTAAGAATTAATGGTTGCAAACATTGATTCAGGCCTAATTGACCTAGTCTCTACTTGATAAAGAGAGACTAAGTCTAGGAAAACTTGGCTAACAAGGAATTGGGATGAACTCAAGAAATTGATAACCCCAATTAAAGGGTCAAATCTAGAGATAGTAAGACCCGACTTGAGAATCTATCATTAGTTTTGTGAATTACCCATTTGGACTTCAGAAAGCCAAATTGGGCAAAACCACTCAAACTACCGAGAGGTATAGAGTGGGTAATTGCGTGTGATTGCTATATTACACCCCAATCAATCAAACCTTCCCTAAAGCCCACAATTTATTAGGTAACCACCTAGGTGGAAGTCACGACCCTAGATCTTTTATCAACTTGAAAAACAACAATACCAAAAATATCGTTCCTTAGCTTTTCATTTACAAACAATAGTATACTTCTTAGAAGTAGGAAGAAACAACCAATTATATGGAAGTGCAATTTGGGTACGTCATACACCTAGTCTAGATATATACCTAATCCAATATAAGCTCTCTGTGGAATTGACCCCGACTCACGTTGGGTAATTATAATTGCATCGATCGCTTCACAATCCCAATCGGTGGTGTGAATTTGGGTGACATCAATTTTTGGCGCCATTTCCGGGGAGCTAAAAATGGATTTAGCTATATATTTGGTTTTGTGTGTGACTTGTCTTCTTTTCCTTCCGGGTTACTAATTTTTTTTAAATTGATTATAGGTACAAAAATGGCACTCAACAATGATCCTCTCGAAAATTTGCCTTTGGGGGAGAAAGTGGGCGATGACCAAGGTGATGAGCTTCCTCTTGAACCTCAAGTAAATAGGCGAGGTCGACCGCCTCATGATAATATTCTCGTCCCTCCCCCACCTCCACCAAAAGCGGCTCCACACCGGGTGTTGCCGAACGAAAGATATGCAAGTGCAATAGTCCAGCCCCATATTAGGGCGGGCAACTTCCAAATCACCAATGTGATGCTTACATTGCTCGAGCAACGGGGATTCTTCACCGGGGCTCCGAGTCAAAATGCATACAAGTACCTAAAATGGTTTGTGGATACTTGTTGGGGGAGTAAACATACCAACGTCTTCGAGGATGCTCTAAGGTTGAGGCTATTTCCCTTCTCTCTACTGGGAAAGGCTTTGGATTGGTTAGAAAGATTGCCAAACCATTCCATCCATACTTGAATTGGCGAAAAAATGCATTGCCAAGTTCTTTTCTCCCAGGCATATGGCTACTCTTCGGGATGAGATTCTAGCATTCAAGCAAGAACCCAATGAGCCTTTGCATGAGATTTGAGAGAGGTACTGCACCATGGTAAAAGAGTGCCCGAATAATGATATGACTGAGGCTATGATTCAACAAACCTTCTATCGGGGGATCAACACTACCAATCAATGTGTGGTCAACCAACTTGCCGGTGGGAATTTCATGATAACGCCATATGCCGAAGCTTGTGAAATCTTGGATGACATGGCAGATACTTCATCAGCATGGAAAGGTAGAGCTAATATTCCTCAAGGTGATCCAAATGTGATTCACCTACACAAGGAATTGCATGATCATGGGCAAGCAATTGTCTAGTTGATGACCACAATGAATCAATTAGCCAAAGCTAAACTACAACAAGTTCAAGGTCCTAAGCAAGTAAATGCAATGGAAGGTGTGAGTATGATGGTTAACAAAAGAAGGAAAAAGTATCAACAAGTACAAAACCGTGTGGAACACTTTGTGCAAGATGATAGTGGGTTTGACCAAGACGAAGCATACAATGAGCAAGAGGAAGACGTACAATATGTGAACAACTATCAAGGGCAAAGAAACAATTCTCAGGGCCCGAGTCAACAACAATGGCGTTCTCAAGGAAACCAAGGAAATTAGAATAATCAAAACCACCAAGGCAATTGGAGTGGTGGTAACAACAATCAAGGTAATTTGAACAATAACAATAATCAAGGCAATTGGAATAATCAAGGCAACCAGGGAAATTGGGGGGGAGGGGGGGGGGGGGCAACAA
>AWOL01S0000566.1:133081-181056 GCA_000715115.1 Nicotiana otophora
GGCAATTGGAATAATCAAGGCAACCAGGGAAATTGGGGGGGAGGGGGGGGGAGGGCAACAATCAAGGATACTTTGGTGGCAACAACCAAGGGGGGTGGAATAATAACCAAGAGAATCGGGGGTTGGGCTTTCGAAAGCTCCCGATGTATCAACAACCAAGTAACCCGCCTCCTTATCCATCCCGTGGTTATGGCTCTTCCAATAATGAGATGGGACAGATTGAAAATATGTTCAAATAGATGATGGAGAAAAATGCCGACTCCGATGCTCAACTACCCTCTCACAACACTTCAATCTGAAATTTGGAGGTTCAATTAGGGCAAATCTCGCAAGCTTTAAAAAGTCATCCTAAGAGGGCACTACCTAGTGACACGGTGGTGAACCCGAAGGGTGGGAACAACACAGGACATACCATGGTCGTAACCACAACCTCAAACCAAAGAAGAGTTGTGGATGATGAAGTAGTGATTCAAGAAGATGAAATTCCAAGCAATGTGGTTCAAGCTAATGAAGAAGTGAGAATTGAGATTGATGAAAATGTGGAGGAGACCCAAGAAGAAGTAAACCCGTCTAGGGAACACGTGATTGACATACCGGAACCGGTAGTACCAAAGGCCAAGGAACCAATGCCAAGGCCTCCTCCTCCATAACCTCAAAGGCTCGCCAAGCAAAATAGCGATAACCAATTCAAGAAGTTTATTAACATGATAAAGAGCTTATCCATTAATGTGCCATTAGTTGAGGCGTTGGAACAAATTCCCGGCTATGCAAAGTTTATTAAGGATTTGGTGACAAAGAAAAGATCAATGAATTGTGAGACTATCAAGATGACGTATCAAGTGAGTGCTATTTTGCACTCAATGGCTCCGAAATTGGAAGATCCCGGCGCTTTCACAATCCCTTGTACTATTGGGAGCGCGGACTTTGCCAAAGCTCTATGTGATCTAGGGGAGAGTATCAACTTGATGCCCTATTCGGTGTTCAAAACTTTGGGAATTGGGCAACCAAGACCCACATCTATGAGGCTACAAATGGCAGATCATACTATGAAGAGACCATTAGGTATTATTGATGATGTGTTGGTTCGTGTTGATAAGTTCATCCTTCCGGCGGACTTTGTGATTATTTATTGCGAAGTGGACTATGAGGTGCCTATTATCTTGAGTAGACCTTTCCTTGCTACGGGGAAGGCTCTTGTTGATGTGGAAGCCGGTAAGATCACCTTACGGGTGGGCGATGAAAAGGTGGTTTTTCATGTGTACAGATCTTTGAGGCAACCGAATAGCAATGAAATTTGTTCGTTTGTGGACTTAGTGACTGAAGTGATTGTTGATGATGCTAGTGTCGTGATGAATGTTAATGATACTTTGGAAGTCATATTTCTTAATCATGATGATAATGAAAAGGAAGGCTATGTGGAATATGTAAATGCATTGCAAGGAATGGGATCGTACACTTATGAACCCCGAAAATTGTCCTTAGATCTTGAGAACCGGAAGACTTCTCCAACAAAGCCCTTAATCAAGGAGCCTCCCACTTTGGAGTTAAAGCCATTACCTCCACATCTCAGGTATGAGTTTCTTGGCACATGTTCTACTTTACCGGTTATTCTTTCCTCTTGCTTGACTAACATGCAGGTAGATTCTACTTTGGCGGTGCTCCAAAAGAGGAAGAAATTTATAGGATGAACATTGGCGTATATTCGGGGTATTAAGCCCTGCCTTTTGCATACACAAGATTATTTTGGAGGAGGATTCCAAACCCTCCATTGAATATCAAAGAAGATTAAATGAAGCAATGTAAGAGGTGGTGAATAAGGAGATCATAAAACGGTTGGATGTCGAGGTTCTTTACCCCATTTCCAATAGCTCGTGGACCTCTCCGGTGCAATGTATCCCAAATAAAGGAGGTATGATTGTGGTAACAAATGACAAGAATGAATTGATCCCTAAATGAACGGTCACCGGGTGGAGAGTGTGTATGGACTATCGGAAGCTCAACAAAGTCACTCGAAATGATCATATCCCGCCTCCATTCCTTGATCAAATGCTTGATAGGTTGGCCGGTCGACCTTTCTATTATTTCCTTGATGGATATTCCGGCTACAATCAAATTCTTATTGCTCCAGAGGACCAAGAGAAGACTACTTTCACTTGTCCCTATGGTACTTTCACATTCTCGCAGATGCCATTTGGGTTATGTAATGCACCGGCAACTTTTAAACGATGTATGATGGCCATCTTCACTGACATGGTGGAGGACTTTCTTGAAGTCTTCATGGAAGACTTTTCTGTAATCGGGAACTCTTTTGATAGTTGCTTGAACAACTTGGATAAGGTCTTAGCAAGATATGAGGAAACAAACTTTGTTTTGCATTGGGAGAAGTGTCACTTCATGGTCGAGGAAGGCATTGTCCTCGGCCACAAAATTTCAAAGCATGGTATTGAGGTCGACAAGGCCAAAATAGCGGTGATCTCTAAACTCCCACCCCTACATCCGTGAAGGGAGTGAGGAGTTTCTTAGGTCATGCGGGGTTCTATCGCCGATTCATCAAGGACTTTTCTAAGGTAGAAAATCCCTTGTATAAGCTTTTGGAGAAGGATGCCAAGTTCCATTTTAACGAGGATTGTATGAAGGCATTCGAATTTCTCAAGTTCAAATTGACTACTACTCCTATTATCACCGCACCGGATTGGAGCTTACCTTTTGAACTCATGTGTGATGCAAGTGATGTGGCAATTGGAGCACTACTGGGGCAACATATCAACAAAATCTTACATCCAGTCTACTATGCTAGTAAGACCATGAATGATGCCCAAGTCAACTACACAATGACCTAAAAAGAGCTCCTTTTTATTGTCTTTGCTATGGAGAAGTTCCACCTCGTACTTGATGGGTACAAAGGTGATTGTCCACACCGATCATGCGGCGCTTCGATATTTGATGAGCAAGAAAGATTCAAAGGCAAGGTTAATGCGGTGGGTGCTTCTATTGCAAGAGTTTGATCTAGAGATTCAAGACTGCAAGGTTAGTGAAAACCAATTGGCGGACCACTTATCTCGTTTGGAGGAGGAGGGGAGGCCACATGATGGCCTTGAGATAAATGACTCATTTCCCGACGAGCAGCTTCTAGCCATTTCAATGACCGAGATGCCATGGTTCGCTGACTTAGCCAATTATCTTATGAGTGGTATTGTACCGAATGAGTTCTCTTCAAACCAAAGGACGAAGCTCAAACGGGATTGCCTTGACTATTATTGGGATGAGCCGTATCTTTTCCGGATTTGTACCGAATGGTGTGATTCGACGATGTGTACCGGAGGAGGAACAAGTGGAAATTCTTGAGGCTTGTCACTCTTCACCATATGGTGGTCACCATGGAGAGATAGAACGGCAAAAAAGTGTTGAGTTATGGATTTTATTGGCCTACTCTTTACAAGGGTGCTAGCGATCTCGTCAAGCATTGTGATGAATGTCAAAGGGCCGGTGGGATTTCAAACAAAAATGAGATGCCCCATCACCACCATCTTGGAGATTGACATTTTTGATGTGTGGGGCATTGATTTCATAGGTCCGTTCGTGAGCTCTTGTGGAAACACTTACATTTTGGTAGTGGTGGATTATGTGTCAAAGTGGGTTAAAGTCGTGGCTTTACCCAACAATGAAGCTCGAAGTGTGGTAGCATTTTTGAAAAAGAACATCTTTACAAGATTCAGTACTCCAAGGGCCATTATTAGTGATGGGGGATCGCACTTTTGCAATAAATCTTTTGATACCTTACTCACAAAATATGGTGTCACTCACAAAGTGTCGACTCCCTACATTCCTCAAGCAAGCGGGCAAGTGGAAGTCTCCAACCGGGAGATCAAGAGTATTTTGTCAAAGACAGTGAATGCCAACCGGACGGATTGGGCAAAGAAACTTGATGATACTATTTGGACTTATAGGGCGACTTACAAAACACCTATTGTTATGTATCTGTACCGGTTAGTGTTTGGGAAAGCTTGTCACCTTCCGGTGGAACTTGAGCACAAAGCTATGTGGGAAGAAGCTTAATCTTGAATGGGATATCGCCGCCAACTTGAGGGTGGCACAATTGAATGAGCTTGATGAATTCCAGTACCATGCATATTCAAGTTCATTCTTATATAAGAACAAGATGAAGTACCTCCATGACAAGTACATCCGGAACAAGGAGTTGAAAGAATATGATCTTGTATTATTGTTGAATTCTCACTTACGAATGTTTCCGGGAAAGTTGAAGTCTAAGTGGAGTGGTCCATTTGAGGTTGTACATGTGACACCCTTCGGTGCATTGGACTTGAAAAATAAAAATGATGTAAGTGTTTAGAGTCAATGGTCACCGGGTGAAGCATTATCTTGGCAAAGTTGATGATGGCTACGTCGTGGCGTTAATTCATTTCAAGTGATTGATGGTAATCTGCGTCGTACCGCGACAGTAAATCAGGTGCTTCTTGGGAGGCAACCCATATTTCTTTTCATTTTTAATTTTCTTCTTTGTTAGATAGGTTTTGTTTTGAGCTAACTAGTTTTCAAGTGAATTGCAGGAATGAGTGTTCATTGCAGGGACTGTATTCGAAACATTTGGCCAAGTGTTGAACAAAGTGCGGACCGCACAATAATGAATGCAATCGCAAAAAGGAGTTTGTGGCCGCACAATTGTTTGTGCGGACGCACAACTGGAGACCCAAAAATGTGAACTCTCTGATGTTTTGAGTTGCAGAGAATAGGCCATTTTGCGGCCGCACACAAAAATATACGGACCGCACAAATTTCTGCGGCCGCACTAGAGGGTGGTAATGCTGCCAGTCACCCTGAGACCACATAGGGAGTTTTCTTTACTCTCTACCCTCCCTTATTCTGATTTTGCTAAGCATTGAGGACAATGTTTATATTTATTTAGGGGGGGTGGTCTATTTTGGTTTGATTTGATGACATTTGATCACATTGGCCTGTAATAACTTTAATACTCTTTTTCTTTTATCTTTATCTTCTCTTTCATTATGTATATATTCCTCCCTCTCTTTTGATGTATATATTCTATTCCCCTCGGTTTGTATATTCAGTTGCCTTACTTTTAATATTTTATTTCATAGCTTCTTCATTTTGTTTTCTTAATAATATAGCTTCTTATTTATTTAATATCTTCTTTTTTATTTTTTAGCTTCTTTTTATGTTTAAGTGAACAATAAGCTTTGGTTTTATTAATGACATGGTTCTTTCCAAAGGTGGGTTTTGTGTGAACTGGGTGGCTCTTCCCAACGATGGATGGCGTGACAACCTTCTTAAGGGATCGAGTCCGTTTTTGATGTTTAGGTAAAAATAGTAGTATTAATGAATAAATAAGGGTCAAGCATGCTTCATTTGGTATCAACACACTTAACTACACGCTTATGGTTAAAAATAAGGTTTTGGAAAGAAATGGCTCTAGTTAGTGACTCTTGTGTTGACTTAGGCAATCATCGGTAGGTTTAGTTGAACTATTAGCGATTTTGAATCTTGAATGCGGTTGTTGTGGGCTATCAAATCTATTCTGTTTAACAAACCGATTGTGTGAGAAGTGAGGTATTTTGTTACAAGTCCAAGTACCCGTGTGAATGGTCTAGAACTTCTCCCGAATGTGTTTCTAGGCGAAATTCTAAGTTAGCTTGGCTTGAGAAGTGATTCTAGGTTCTCCTTGACCCGTTTTGAAACCTTCCATGGAGTACCAATGATATTATTCCTAGTCAACCCTTTTGAGCCTAAAGCCTTTTTCATTCGATAACCATGTTACAAGCCTTTACCCGTTTTATAGTGACCCTCTCTTGGCACCCGAGCTTTCTTTAGCACTCATGAGAAACAAATGGCGAAAAAATAAGTTTGGGTGAGAGACGAGGAGTTTGAAGATGGTATCAAGGCACAAAAAGATAAAATAAATGAAGAAGAGGAAAGGCAAAGAAAAGAAAGAAAGAAGAAAAGAAAAACATAAAAAGAAAGTGAATAATGTGAAAGGGTTGAAAAGATTCAAAAGAAAGCAAAAGTGCAAAGCATGGAGAAAACAAAGAAGGAGAATATGAATAGCATGACCAAGAAAGAGTGATTTCAAGTCTCTCTAGTTCCCCTAAGGAAAAAGAAAATGACTTAAAGAGTCGGCAAAGTATGAGCCAAAAAGCGAAACTGGAGTGCTAAAGGAAAGATGAACCAGTTCCATTCCACTATTTTCCTCCTTAGTCCAAAAGCCTTCATTACATGCCGAAAAAGCCCTACGTGATTTCAGGATGAGTAAGCTTACATTAGTGGTGATCTACATGAGGGGCAAGCATATGGTACTTAGAGTCGGGCTTGTGACATTCTTTTGAGAGTGATGAGCGAACCTTTCTCGAATCATTGCATTGAGTGCTTTATTCTTGAGTGAGATGAGCTTACGGAGAGTATAGGAGGAGGAGTTTGGGATCCACAGTGATATACATGAAAGTGCGAACTTCCTTGATGAATAAAGTCAACTCTTGATGCTCAAGCGTCACATTAGAGCTATTTATGCTTTAACATTTAAAACATAGGCTTGTTGATGATTCATGAGTGTGTGGGTAATCGTTGGTCCCAATTGATGTGTGTTTGATTCAACTTAGGCCAGCTGAAATAACTCTTTCCTTGTGGAGGTGGGAATTACCTTAATTGCTTGAGGACAAGCAAAAACTTAAGTTTAGGAGAGTTGATAAGTATGGATTTTGACAACTTATTTGTACTCTTTTACTTTCGTTTTAGCTCAAAAATACGTAAAGGTATTCCCGAGAACTAATGAAATGTGCTTTTTTGCAGGAATATTGGGAAATGAGCCAAAGAGAAAAAATTAACTCAAGAAGGAGTAAAATTGGACAGGGACCAAAACAAAGCAGAAAATAGCAAAGAGCGGACACACAATACTGTGTGCAGTCGCAGACTATAAAGAACCACTGACGAATTCCCTTCGCAAAGTGTGGACCGCACAATTATTGTGCGGCCGCAGAAGATAAGGTTCAGAGAGATGGTATTTTGGGTCCTTGAAGAAATGCGAACCGCACTATTATTGTGCGGCCACAGAATGCAAACGTTTGGCCGCACTCATAAATGTGCGGTCCGCAGAAATCTCCCATGTCCAGCTCAAGTCTAAGAGTGTGGCCGCAGAAGTCCATCCTATCAAGCCAGCTTCAAAGTTCGGACCGCACACAGAATTGTGCGGACCGCACATAGAATTGTGCGGCCGCACAACCTCCGCAGGGAAAATTTTGTTCGATAATTTCAGCTGGGTATAAATAGATCTTTTTGTCAAATTTAGGTCAAGTTTGAACACCTGAAAGTAGATAGCCATTTTTTCCCTTACTGTTTTGGGTAACTTTGTAATAGTTTATCATTTTAACATTAGATTTTCTTCCCTTAATCATCTATTATGAGTTTAATCTTAGTTTCTGCTTTAGTTTATTTAATGTTGCCTATGAGTAGCTAAATTTTTAGCTAGGGTTATGACTCAACCCTAGTGTGGGTGCCTAATGGGTGTTTAATTTGGGGCTTGTTTGTGATTGGGTGTATGATATTTAGCCTAGTTCTTGCTTGAATTTACGAATTAATGGTTGCAAACATTGATTCAGGCCTAATTAACCTAGTCTCTACTTGAGAAAGAGAGACTAAGTCTAGGAAAACTTGGCTAACAAAGAATTGGGGTGAACTTAAGAAATTGATAGCCCCAATTAAAGGGTCAAATCTAGAGATAGTAAGACCCGACTTGAGCATCTATCATTAGTTTTGTGAATTATCTATTTGGACTTGAGAAAGCCAAATTGGGCAAAGCCACTCAAACTATCAAGAGGTATAGAGTGGGTAATTACGTGTGATTGCTATATTACACCCTGATCAAGCAAACATGCCCTAAAGCCCACAATCCGTTAGGTAACCACCTAGGTAGAAGTCACGACCCTAGATCTTTTATCAACATGAAAAATAACAATACCAAAAATATCGTTCCTTAGCTTTTCATTTACAAACAATAGTATACTTTTTAGAAGTAGGAAGAAACAACCAATTATGTGGAAGTGCAATTTGGGCACGTCATACACCTAGTCTAGATATATACCTAATCCAATAGAAGCTCTCTGCAGAATCAACCCCGACGCACGTTGGGTAATTATAATTGCATCGACCGCTTCACAATCTCAATCAATGGTGTGAATTTGGGCGACATCAGTATTACCATTACTTCTCTTAGTAAATCTCATTTGAAATGGATTGTTGCTAATTAGCTTACCTAGCGGTTTGGAGTTAGGTGTCATCACGACTAGTTGTATTTTGGGTCGTGACAAGATTTAGGTATTGGACCGAGCTACCAGTAGCTGAGGCTTATTGCATAGTTATCGTTGGAGAGACGAGGTAGAGCTGTATCTTGACCGCAGCCTTGGCATCTCTTTTCATTTTAGTACTATTGTCTTTCATTCAGACAGTATTGTTATTTGGTATTTCAAACTTGTATTTTTATATTAGAGCTCATGACTCTGTATTTACCAGACCATATTCAGAGTCAAAACTTTTCTTGAATAGGGATTAACAAGCTGGTGACTTGAAACACCAAAAATTAAATAATTCCAAGTGGCGACTCCCTAAAAAATAAAATTAATCTCTTCTCAAATAATGTCACTTTGATTGAAAAAACACCTTCCTTTCCACAATCCACCCGGCAAAAAGAGGCGTGACAAGGACCAGTTTCTACTATTGGCGGAGTTTGCCTACAACAACAGCTACCAGTCTAGCATTTAAATGGCATCATTTGAGTCTTTATACGGTAGGCAGTGTCTTTCTCCTATTGGTTGGTTTGAGCCCGATGAAGCTAGGATGTTGGGTATGGATTTTGTTCATGAAGGTGAATTTGATTCAAGATCGCCTTTGTACAGCACAGAATGGGCAAAAGACTTATGTGGACAGGAAGGTCCATGATGTGGCTTATATGGAGAGCGAGAAGATACTTTTGAAAGTTTTGCATATGAAGGGCGTGATGGGATTTGGAAAGAAGGGAACGTTGAGCCTGAGGTTTATCGGCACATTTGAGATCTTAGAGAGACTTAGGGATGTTGAATATAACCTTGCACTAAACTCCACGCCTAGCAGGGGTACATCTGATATTTTATATTTCTATGCTTCGGAAGAATCATGAAGATAAGTCGCATATTTTGAACTTCAGCACCGTGCATCTTGATGAGGATTTGATTTATGAAAAAGAGTCGTTAGCATTCTACATCAGTAGATTTAAAAGTTACGATCTAAGAATATTTCTTCTGTGAAAGTACTTTGGAAAGGTCAGATGACAGAAGAGGCTACTTTGGAGTCTGAGTCCAACATGAGGAGTAGATATCCGCATCTTTTACCAGTCTAGGTATATTTCTATGTCCGTTCGAGGATGAATATTTCTTTTGGAGGTGGAGAACGTAACGGCATCATAGGTCGTTTTGAGTTTTAACTTCCCATTTCATGATTTGATACTTAACATAGCGTTATTTGATGATTTATGACTTGCGTGCGTGGTACATTTTATTTTCCGATAGGTTTACACGTGATTTTTCATAGAAAACTTAATTTTTAAACTTAAAAATAGTTATCATTGACTACGGTCAACATTATTGGTAAATGACCTCGGATTAGTATTTTGACGATTTTGATTGGTTCGTATGATGAATTTTTAATTGTACAAATGTTTGATTAGGGTTCCCGGTGACCCGAGGTCATTTCGGCGCTTGTTGTGAAAAGTTATGAACTTTGAAATCTTTGAGTTTTGATGTGTGATTCTTGATTCTTGATGTTATTTTGGTGTTTTGAGCTTACGAGCGAGTTCGTATGAAGTTTATATACTTGAATGTTTGGAGTGGGGCCCGGATGGGCTCCGGTGAGTTTCAGATTGATTTTCAACCACTTTTGCACAACTTGCAGCTGCTAATGTGTTACATCCCGCGTTTCGTACGTTAAAGTTTCGCTGTAAGTTAATCGACGTAAGCTCGGGAATGAGATTATTTTTGAGGTTATAAGAATTTATGTTATTTATAACAGGCGATAAGTAAGTGGCGTGAAGGTTAGAGGGTAAACGAATCAAAGAAAATGAGTTTCGTTGAAGGTTGTCAATTTGGAATAAAATACGGTCCGAGTTGTAATACCCGGTATTTATGGAGTAATGCCATACAAGATATCACATAACCATGATAGTAAGGTGTATATAGTATGTTAAAAGTGAGTAGTATTTTAACTAATTTGAGATAATTCTTAATTATGTGGGTAATTGGTTAACTATTAGTTAGTGAGAGATTAACAAGTTAACAAATCAATTGGAAAATTGGGTGGATAAATTTGTTAACAAGGGCTAAGTAGCCATGACTTTTGATTCATTAAGACTAGGTGGCACATTAAGGGATCTTTGGGCAAAACTAAGCCAGAAAAGTGGGGCCCACGACCTATAACTTTAAGAGATTTTCTTATCTTATTAAAGTGTGATGCTAAGATTTGCAAAGTAACATATCTTCTTCAGCAAATTCATACGAGATTATGTAACAGCAACATGAGATGCAATTCTAAGAGAACACGGTACAATCTTTCTCAAGAATATCATACGGATTTTTTCCTACTCCGATCCGCCGTTACGTGTTTCGTCGCAATTGGCGTGTGTTAGAGGGGTTGTCAAAAGAATCGGTTCAGGTATGTTAAGGCTACCCCTTCTTTCTTTTTGGCATGATTCATACGATACAAACGAAATGAGCAAACGCACAGCTTTCATAAATGACTCTATTCATAGAAGTACTAGGGGTGTCTATATTCTTGATTCCCCATTGACCTATTATTATATCTTCTGTTCATGTGTCTCAGAAAAATACGTAGTTGATAAAGTTTATCCGAAAGGCGTATTGATCTTATAACATTCTGAGAAATCTTATTAACGTATTTCTTATGCATTTCATTTATTTATACATGGACACTGACCCATGACCAGATGGCGTTATATACGCGTATATTATATGTATATGGGATATAGGAAAAGTTACGGCATTATATACGCACCACCACCTGATCAGCTGGTATATGTTGATGATTTTGCCCACAGTGGCCGAGATGATATGATGGGATGCCCTCAGAGGCTTGATAATATTATGTACACCTATACATATGCATGATATGACATTTATACGTACGTGTATGATATTATAAATGTTTCATGATTCACAAAGTTATTTAGACTCACAAGTAGAATTCCTTACTCCATGTTTCATCTATGTCTTTATGTACTGATTTTCATGCCTTACATACTCGGTACATTATTCGTACTGACGTCACTTTTGTCTGGGGACGTTGTGTTTCATGCCCGCATGTGCAGGTAGACAAGCTGACAGTCCCCCTTTGTAGGATCCTTGATCAGTGAGAGTTGGTGTGCTCTACTTGATCCAGAGCTGTTATTAGTTTTGGTACGCTAATTTTGTATGTAGATATGGGTGCGACGGGGCCCAATCCCATCCTTTATACAGTTGTACACTCTATTAGAGGTCTGTAGATAGTCATGTATAGTTGGATAGTATGTGGCCTTGTCGGCTTCCAGTTTTGGATATATAGTTTTCTATAGCAGCCTTGTCGGCTCGCCCTACCGTATTTCGCATGTATATGTATATATGTATTTTGGACATGTTTTCCTCACGTATGTTATTCACGTGCTTCAGCAGTTTAGTGGCATATGTTATTCATGACCTACCCTTAATTCATGTTTATATCTTAGACGTATACTTAGGGGTGTTCGACAGGTAGGACTCGAGCACTCGTCATGGCCCATCGGTTTGGGTCGTGATAAAAGTGGTATCAGAGCAGTTATGTCTAAGGGTTGCCTACAGACTGTGTCTAATAGAGTTTTGTTTATGAGTATGTTGTGCATTACATTTATAAACAGGAGGCTACAAGACATATACAATGTTATCCTCCTTTCTTATCTTAGATCGTGCGATATAAGGATTCATTTCCCTAATGATATGTTATGTTTCCAGCGATGGCTAAGAAGGCTACAGCCGTCCAGAAGGGCAATTCCGTGGCTGATGAGAGTACTAATCAAGCGCCATGAGTTATTAGGGCTCGGGAGAGTCTCATAGTAGGATTCCATCTCAGACTTCACACACCCCGCCCTCTCTAGAGGAGCTCCGAGGGGCACCAGCTCCAACGCCTGCCTCTGTACATCCAGCTCCTCAGCGAGATGCACCGGGTCAGGAGATGAGAGATGCTATTCAGCTATTGACTTGATTAGTAGCCATACAATCTTGGCGTTAGGAAGTAGGTATTGGTCATACAGAGAGGGCTATCAGTGCGAGGGTTCGTGATTTCATTAATTTGGACTCTCCGGTATTCACTGGAGTAGATCCCAACAAGGACCCTCAGGTATTTATCAATAGCATGCAGAGGACTTTGAGGGTAATAAAGGCCACTGTGACTGAGTCAGTTGAACTAGCTTCATATAGACTTCAGGATGTTGCAATTAATTGGTACGAGTCTTGGGAGATGTCCAGAGGTGAGGATGCACCTCTAGCGGCATGGCATGAGTTTACAGAGGCTTTTCTTCATCATTATCTACCACCAGAGCTTAGAAGGCCAGAGTTGATAGGTTCTTGACCCTTCGGCAGGGTAATATGAGTGTTCGGGAATACAACCTTCAGTTTGATTTGTTGGCTAGGTATGCTCCCTCTATTGTAGCTAAGATGGAGGATCGAGTTCACCGGTTCGTGATGCGTTTGGAGCCGCACCTACTTAACGACTGTATGTCGGTTTTACTTCATCCAGTCATGGATATTTCTCATATTTAGGCATACGCTCAGGGTGTAGAGCAGCGTAAGCAGAAGCAGAGGCCGATCGTGAGCATGATAGGGGCCAGAGTAAGAGAGCGAATCTTTGGGTCCTTCTGGTGAGTTTCGAGGTGGTCAGAGACAACAATACCCGAGGTATCCAGCCCAGCCATCGGCTAGCGCACCCCCTCAATTTGCCAATAGGAGATTTGATCATTCCACATATTCAGGGCCTAGTCAGAATTCCAGGGCCTCAAGTTCTCAGTATAGGGGTGAGTCAAGTCAGATGACGTCGTCCTTGCCACGATGTGCTCAATGTGGTAAGCAGCATGTCGGGTAGTGCAGTATGGGGTTGGGTGTTTGTTATACTTGTGGTTATCCAGGCCACGTTATGAAAGATTGTCCGACGAGAGGTGGTACAAGCATAGTTCAGCTAGCGGGATCTATAGTTGGTTTGTCATCATCAGTACACCCCCTAGGCAAGGTTCACAAGCACCAATCGATCGTGGTAGAGGCAGAGGTGGAGCATCTAGCTCGAGCGGTCCTCAGAACTGCATTTATGCATTAGCAGGTCGACAGGATCAGGAGTTGTCACCTGATGTTATTATAGGTATATTATTAGTCTCCTCATATGATGTATATGCATTGATTGACCCAGGTTCCACCTTATCATATATTACTTTGTTGGTTGCTAGTAAGTTTGGAATAGAACCTGAGTTGGTTAAACCTTTTGAGGTGTCCACACCTGTTGGGGATCTAGTAATAGCTATGTGGGTATATAGAGATTGTACAGTAGTAGTTCATAGTCGATCTACAGTAGCAGACCTAATTGAATTAGATATGGTAGAATTTGATGTTATACTGGGTATGGATTGGTTGGCTTCTTGTTATGCCAACGTTGATTGTAGATCAAAGATGGTTCGATTCCAGTTTCCAGAGGAGCCTATTTTGGAGTGGAAAAGTAATACGGGATCGCCGAGAGGTAGGTTTATTTCCTATCTCAAGGCAGGGAAGATGATTAGAAAGGGCTATATTTATCACTTAGTTCGGGTTCAGGATGTGAAAGTAGAGTCACCAACCATTCAATCTATCCCTGTGGTTAACGAGTTTCCCGATGAGCTTCCGGGTCTTCCGCCAGAGCGGGAAATTGAGTTTTTTATTGACCTATTACCAGATACTCAGCCAATATCTATTCATCCCTATAGAATGGCATCCGCAGAACTGAGAGAGTTGAAGGAACAACTAAGGGACTTGCTTGAAAAAGGCTTTATCAGACCTACTACATCACCTTGGGGAGCACCTGTGTTATTTGTGAGAAAGAAAGATGGTTCCTTACGGATGTGTATTGATTATAGACAGTTGAATAAGGTGACGATCAAGAACCCACTCCCGAGGATTGATGATTTATTTGATCAGTTGCAAGGTGCCAAGTGTTTCTCCAAGATAGACTTGAGGTCCGGGTACCATCAGGTAAAGGTTAAGGAGAAATATATTCTGAAGACAGCAATCAGAACCAGATATGGCCATTTTGAGTTTCGTGTTATGTCATTAAGTTTGACTAATGCTCCAGCAGTATTCATGGATTTGATGAACCGTGTGTTCAGACCCTTTCTAGATCTATTCGTGATTGTATCTATCGATGATATATTGGTCTACTCCCGTTCAGAGGCTGAGCATGCAAATCATTTGCGTACAGTGCTCAGAGTTCTACAAAAAGAGAAGTTGTATGCAAAACTCTCTAAATGTGAATTCTGGTTGAATTTTGTAGCTTTCCTTGGACATATTATTTTAGGTGAGGGTATCCGGTTTGATACCCAAAAGATTGAGGCGGTGAAGACTTGGCCTAGACCCACGACACCGACGGAGGTTCGTAGCTTCCTCGATTTTGCTAGTTATTACAGGAGATTTGTAGAGGGATTTTCTTCTCTTTCAGCACCATTGACAAAGTTGACTTAGAAGAGAGCTAAGTTCCAATGGACTGATGCTTGCGAGCGGAGTTTTCAAGCATTGAAGGACAGATTAACTTTAGTACTAATTCTAACACTCCCAGAGGGAACTGATGGTTATACTATCTATTATGATGCTTCGGGCATTAGATTGGGTTGTGTACTTATGCAACATGGTAAGGTTGTAGCTTATGATTCTAGACAACTAAGAAAGCACGAGAAGAATTACCTGACCCATAATTTAGAGTTAGCTGCGGTGATTCATGCACTAAAAATGTGGAGGCACTATATGTATGGCATTCATATTGATATCTATACGGATCATAAAAGTCTTCAGTATATCTTCAAGCAAAAGTAATTGAATTTACGTCAAAGGAGATGGTTGGAGCTATTGAAAGACTATGATGTTGAAATTTTATTCCATTCAGGGAAGGAGAATGTAGTAGTCGATGCCCTCAGCCGTAGATCTATGGGTATCCTATCATATTTATAGCCAGAGAATAGGGGGATAGCCCATGATATTTATCAGCTAGCTAGTCTTGGAGTTCGATTACTGGACTCGGGTGATACCGGAGTTATTATTCAGGACACGGCAACATCCTTTTTAGTAACTGAAGTAAAGGAATGCCAGTACGAGGATCTTGTGTTAGCTCATTATAGGGATACAACCCCTAAGAAGGAGAAGACACCATTTGAGATTATCTGGGGTCCTTAGATATCTAGGATGATTATGTGTCCCTAATGTTGTAGGGCTGCACCGGCAAGTTACGGGAGAGACTCACTATTCTCATTATTCTGTCCATCCAGGAGCAACAAAGATGTATCATGATATCAGGGAAATATATTGGTGGGACGGAATGAAAAGGGATATAGCGGAATTTGTTGATCAATGCCCTAACTGCCAGTAGGTTAAGATTGAGCATCAAAAACCCGGTGGATTATTGCAGGCTATAGAGATTCTGACTTGGAAGTGGGAAGTAATTAATATGGATTTCATCATAGGCTTACCTCGTACCCAGCATAAGTGCGATTCTATATGGGTGGTTGTTGATAGACTTACAAAATCAGCCCATTTTCTGCCTGTTAGGACTACATATTCCATAGAGGATTATGCAAGGCTTTACATTAAGGAGATAGTATGACTTCATGGTGTCCCTATATCTATTATCTCGGATAGAGGAGCTCAGTTTACAGCTAATTTCTGGAGGTCCTTCCAAAAAGGATTGGGAACTCAGGTAAGTCTTAGTACAGCATTTTATCCCCAAACAGACGGACAGGCTGAGCGTACTATTCAGACACTTGAGGATATGTTACATGCTTATGTGATAGACTTCAAGGGTAGCTGGGATGATTATATGCCACTTATTGAGTTCGTGTATAATAATAGCTATCATTCCAGTATTCAGATGGCTCCATACGAAGCTCTTTATGGACAGAAGTGTAGTCGCCTATAGGATGGTTCGATGTTGTGGAAACTAAGTTAGTAGGACCAGAGTTGGTACAACAGGAAATCGAGAATATTAAGCTTATACAGGAAAGGCTATTAGCAGCTCAAAGTCGTCAGAAGTCTTATACAGATAATCGACGACGAGACTTGGAGTTTCAAGTTGACGATTGGGTATTCCTAAAGGTATCACCGATGAAAGGCGTTATGAGGTTCGGTAAGAAAGGAAAACTTAGCCCTCGGTACATTGGACCATATAATATCATACGCAAGGTAGGCCAGGTAGCACATGAGTTAGACTTGCCTTCTGACTTGGAGTCTGTATATCCAGTCTTTCATGTGTCTATGCTTCGTAAATGTATCGGAGATCCTTCCAGAGTCGTGTCAGTTAATGATGTTCAGGTCACAGAGCAGCTATCATATGAGGAAACTCTCATTGTTATACTAGATAGATAGGTTCAGCGATTGAGGACTAAAGACGTAGCTTCGGTGAGAGTACTTTGGAGAAATAAAAATGTGGAAGAAATGACTTGGGAAGCTGAAAAGAACATGAAATCTAGGTATCCTCACTTGTTTTCTCTTCTAGAGGAGGATACGACTGAGACATCACAACCTTAAGGTACGAGTGTGGATTCTTGTGTTAATTATTTTCATTGGTCGTGTGAGGCCATTATCGTGATTGATGATTGTGGCAATATGTGGCATTGCATTATTGAGTTTTCTACAGGAAAGGTTGATAGTAGTACTGTTACAAAGGCGACTCTGCCAAAATTTATGTAGATCCCGAGGAGTTAAACATTCGAGGACGAATGTTTCTAAGGGGGGAAGGATGTTACATCCCATATTTCGTACGTTAAAATTTTGCCGTAAGTTAATCGATGTAAGCTCGGGAATGAAATTATTTTTGAGGTTATAAGCATTTATGCTATTTATAACAGGCGATAAGTAAGTACCGTGAAGGTTAGAGGGTAAACGAATCAAATAAAATGAGTTTCGTTGAAGGTTGTCAATTTGGGATAAAATACGGTCTGAATTGTAACACCCGGTATTTATGGACTAGTATCATACAAGGTATCACATAACCATGATAGTAAGGTGTATATAGTATGTTAAAAGTGAGTAGTATTTTAACTAATTTGAGATAATTCTTAATTATGTGGGTAATTGTTTAACTATTAGTTAGTGAGAGATTAACAAGTTAACAAATCAATTGGAAAATTGGGTGGATAAGTTTGTTAACGTTACAGCAAGGGGCTAAGTAGCCATGACTTTTGATTCATTAAGACTAGGTGGCACATTAAGGGATCTTTGGGCAAAACTAAGCCAGAAAAGTGGGGCCCACAACCTATAACTTTAAGAGATTTTCTTATCTTATTAAAGTGTGATGCTAAGATTTGCAAAGTAACAGATCTTCTTCAGCAAATTCATACGAGATTATGTAACAGCAACATGAGATGCAATTCTAAGAGAACACGGTACAATATTTCTCAAGAATATCATACGGATTTTTTCCTACTCCGATTCGCCGTTACGTGTTTCGTCGCAATTGGCGTATGTTAGAGGGGTTGTCAAAAGAATCGGTTCAGGTATGTTAAGGCTACCCCTTCTTTCTTTTTGGCATGATTCATACGATACAAACGAAATGAGCAAACGCACAGCTTTCATAAATGACTCTATTCATAGAAGTACTAGGGGTGTCTATATTCTTGATTCCCCATTGACTTATTATTATATCTTCTGTTCATGTGTCTCAGAAAAATACGTAGTTGATAAAGTGTATCCGAAAGGCATATTGATCTTATAACATTTCGAGAAATCTTATTAACGTATTTCTTATGCATTTCATTTATTTATACATGGACATTGACCCATGACCAGATGGCGTTATATACGCGTATATTATATGTATATGGGATATAGGAAAAGGTTACGGTATTATATATGCACCACCACCTGATCAGCTGGTATATGTTGATGATTTTGCCCACAGTGACCGAGATGATATGATGGGATGCCCTCAGAGGCTTGATGATGTTATGTACACCTATACCTATGCATGATACGACATTTATACGCACGTGTATGACATTATAAATGTTTCACGATTCACAAAGTTATTTAGACTCACAAGTGGAATTCTTTACTCCATGTTTCATCTATGTCTTTATTTACTGATTTCATGCCTTACATACTCGGTACATTATTCGTACTGACGTCACTTTTGTCTGGGGACGTTGCGTTTCATGCCCGCATGTGCAGGTAGACAAGCTGACGGTCCCCCTTTGTAGGATCCTTGATCAGTGAGAGTTGGTGTGCTCCACTTGATCCGGAGCTGTTATTAGTTTCGGTACGCTAATTTTGTATGTAGATATGGGTACGACGGGGCCCAATCCCATCCTTTATATAGTTGTACACTCTATTAGAGGTCTGTAGATAGTCATGTATAGTTGGATAGTATGTGGCCTTGTCAGCTTCTAGTTTTTGATATATAGTTGTCTATAGCAGCCTTGTCGGCTCGCCCTACCGTATTCTGCATGTATATGTATATATGTCTTTTGGACATGTTTCCCTTACGTATGTTATTCACGTGTTTCAGTAGTTTAATGCAAGATGTTATTTATGACCTACCCTTAATTCATGTTTATATCTTAGACGTATGCTTAGGGGTGTTCGACAGGTAGGACTTGGGTACTCGTCATGGCCCATCGGTTTGGGTCGTGATATAATGTGTTGTGGGTGCATTGTGCATCGCGAACTTATAGCTATTCTCTTGCTCGTGAAGGGGAAAATGGGGCAGGGGTGATTTACACTACGCGAACACGAAGGGAAGCTTGCGAACGCAAGGGCCTGGGGAGAATTGTCCTTTGCGAACGTAGCAGCCCTCACGCATGCGCGTAGGCATAGGATTTTGGGGCCTAGCAGATGGTTCTTTATCGTGAACACAACTAGTGGATCGCAAACGCAGAGGCTTGGGGGGAGATGCCTTCACGAACGCGTGGAGGCCTTCATGAATGTGATGCCCAGTTGGTCAGTGTTCTTCGCGAACGCGAGAAGCACCTGACGCCCAGATATTTAAAGGATTGAAAATTGGAAGTTAACCACTTTTTACCATTTTTGAGACCTAGATCATGAATTGAGGAGATTTTTGAAGAGATTCTCATCCCAAATTTATTGGTTAGTAATTTTTACTTAATTTTGACTTATTTCCATGAATACCTATAGATTCTTATTCCTAAATCTAGTATTTTAAAGAGTAAAAATTGGGGATTTGGAAAAAGCTTATGAGGGTTAATTTTGGAGATTTGGACCTTGATAAGGTTCAATCTTGATGCAAATCACATATTTGGACTCGGGGATGAATGAGTAAATGGGAATTTATCTTAATTTCGGATTTCGACCATATGGGTCTGGGTTAACTTTTCCAAATGTAATAAAGATCGAATTTGTTTTATAATAGAATAATTTTTAAAGCTTATTTTTACTTATTTGAATATTATTTGACTATATTCGAGTTGTTTGGAGGCTTGTGCTAAAGGCAAAGTTGTATTGAAATGTTGATTTGGTTTTGAAAAGAGGTAAATATTATGGTTAAACTTGATTTGAAGGAATTAGGCGTGATTCATCCAATTGCTACATGTTTTATGTATCGGGGACCGCGAATATGCAAGGTGACGAGTGTATATGCGTTGGCATGGGCTAAAAGCATGTGGGTGAGACTAGTTTATTCATGTCTTTACTTATTTCATGTTATTATTTGCTAAATATCTTTGTTTATTTTATGCTTTTACTCGTTAAATATTTTTACTTGATTTATGCCTTTACCTGCTACATGCTCTTACTTGCTACATGTTTTTATCCACTATATGTATTTACATGCTACATGACTTTACTTGTTACGTGCCTTACTTGTCGTATGTCTTTACTCATTTTATACTTCGTCATTCTATGATATATTGGATTGTGTGGCTATTTGACCGTTCGTGTGTTAATAACCTTATTTGGATTATTATTGTGTTACATGGGTAAATTAGTTCTAAAACTTGAAATTTGTCATTTCTTCTTGTTCGTGTCCAATTTTCCTTAGTGAATAATGCTATTTCATTCTCCTCGATAGTTAATATGGATTTTGATATGTTTGGATATGTTGTTAGATAATTCTGTGTGAATTGATATGTTGTATCGGGTTGCCGCTACAATAATATCATGATAAAGATGGGGTTGCTCGCCGCAATAATAGTATGCCATGTGATCGGATTGCCACAATATTTTTTGTATCGGATCGGGTTGTATGTCATAACGTATATGATATATTTCTAGTGTTGTTGCTCTTTAGTCTTCTATATGAGTTGTAGTTATGTGGTTCACGGATATTGTTCTTCCCCGTTGTTGAGTTACTGAAAAAGGGTTTCGTTGGGTATTTCATGAGATTTGGTTATTACTTGCGATATTGATTTTTATTTCTATTTCTGTCTTTATTTATGTTATTATTGTTGTTATCTCTATTTTTATTTTTGTTGCTTATTAATTGTACAAGTTTTCACGTAAGTGTCCTGTCATAGTCTCGTCACTAACTCGTCGAGGTTACACTCGATACTTATTGAGTACATGGAGTCTGTTGTACTCGTACTACACTTCTATACTTCTTTTGCATATTCGGATATTGGTACCACTAGAGTCTTGAGATGTGCTTAGCGGATGCCAAATAGGCGACCCAAGGTATAGTTGCATACCGTTTGCAGGTCTTAGAGTTATCTTTCCATCTCTTCTGTAATGTTTATTTTACCAGACAATATTATATTTCTTTCAAATATTGTATTTAGCAACTCTAGTAGCTCATGTACTTGTAACATCATATCTTGGGGTGGTTGATCATCAGTGTTGGATTTTAGACTTATTATGTATATTTCTGAGTAACTTTTATTCTATATTATCATAGGGTTGTTAACCGTTAGTCTCTCTTTTCCTTTTTATCGCTATATGTTGGCTTGCCTAGCAAGCGGTGTTAGGCGTCGACTCTATTGCTTGAAATTTTAGATCGTGATAAGAAATAAGTCACAAATAAATACTACTTACCGATAATTAGTCATTAAATTATGCTACTAAAAATAGCCATAAAAATACCAATAATATACCACATTCAAAAAATTCTAGGCAAAAAAAGTTTTTTTTTTTGGCGGGCATGGTTGTAGTTCGTTTAAATACATAAATGAGGCAATGTATAAAATTTGAGAAATATCGGAGGTGATTTTGATGGTTTGGAGTCAAAATTTGTTATCAATGACATACAACATAAAAAAAACTGGGCAAAAAGATCTTTTTCAATGGTATGATTGGAATTCGTAAACGCATATATGAGGCAATATATAATATTTGAGGAAGAAGAGGGCGATTTGGAGTCAAAATCTATAGTTGAAATTGAGTTTATATTTTTGTTTTTTTGCCTCACATGTATCTAATATGTATCTTACATATATCTCACACATATGTATACATAGATATACAAGGGATACACATTTGCTACATATGAGATATACAAATAATGCACAGAGGATATAGAGGAGGATACACATCTTATCTTCTTCCATGGTCATCTTACTTCTAATTTGGCTAAATTTAAAGTTCAAACCACCTCAAGTGTTTACCAAATCGTCCCAAAATTGAGAATCAAACTCCTTAACGTGTACCAAATTTGTTCTAACAATGCCAACTCGGAATAAATTCCAATTTTGAAAATCCAAATGTTCAAATTCAAGCTTAAGCGAGCTTAAAAAAACGAGCTTCAATCACTTTTAATAGAGTTTTAGCTCATCTTCTTCATTTTTCAAATTATTTTATTAAGCTACTCTATCACAATTGTTTTATTGGAATCAGATATAGGGTCGGAAACACAACGTCGAAACACGTTTTCAAGCATCAACAAGCAAAAAACCTTCACTTTGCACATCATTCGGAGTCACTACATATAAGTATTGGTGTACGAGGAATAAAAGTATCTCTTGAACTAAAATGACATCAATAGTTTGGTTTGTACATGTGATTACGAAAAACAAAAGTAGATAATTTTGTATAGATCGAATATTAGGTGATCAAAGTGAAGCCCAACGACGAGAAGAGTATGTACTTGATTCTCAAACAACAATTGGTAGATGAGAAGAATGTCAAAATTAAGCAGGATTCTGGATTAAAGATGCCGGAAACACCACTTCAAGGAAAAAGCAGACAATAAACAAGATTATCTAAAATTTAATTAGATAATTAGCTATTGGCTATTGGCTATGTGAGGGAGAAAGAGGGAGGTAGACTAAAGAGAGGAAGAAGCATACAAATAGCCTAGGTATTAAGAATATTAAGAAAAATTAATCTAATTAGCCGTCCACCTAATCTCTTAAATTAAAAATAGTCGGGGCGGATGTATAAGATACATATAATTCATATATAATATATGTATAACTATATATAATTAATGTATAATCTATGTGTAATTTATATGTACAGACTAGAGAAAGTAAACATTGAATTTGACCAGCTATTTGTGTAACAATCCCATATTGATATCATTTGACTAATATTGAAAGTATTTTATAGATTGGCTGATACTGGTATCATCTCGGCACTGAAAAGCCAAATTGTATTTCCCAATCGAAATCCAAAACATAATTGAAATATTTCAAAAATTAAAGCCGAACTCCCTATCGTTATTGAGAAAATCGAACAAAAAATTCAATTCCAAATTATGCCCCACTTTACCCTGACTGAGTACTTTCTCAGGACTAACGTGTGAAGTTGGGCTTGACAAGTCCAACATTTTATAGACAGCAACAATCAAAAATGAACCTCGACTTATAGCCTTTTTTTTGCCGACTTGTAAAAATCAGCTTATTTTGAGATGTGATTTTTTAAAATTATTTTTGGTGAGAAGCAGTTTGTATTTGATTAATTAATTTGAAAATTACTTCTAAACAGCAATTAGTGTTTGACTAAGTTTTTAAAGATTAGAGTATTTTTCTCAAAAATATTTTTCAAAAAAATACTTTTATAGAGAAGTTATTTTTTTCTGCTCTTCCAAAAATGCTTTTGCCACTTCAACTTTGGAAAAAAATATTTTTTTTAAAAAAAAATGTTTTTAGCATTGGAACTAGGGCTGGCAAGTGGGCCGGTCCAGGGCCGGTCCAAACGGTCCCGCGGGCCAAAATGGGCTTTTGTAGGGACCGGGACCGTTTGGTCCCGGGCTAAACGGTCCCGGCCCGCGGGCTAAACGGGCTAAGTGGGCCCAAATATTGTTTTTAAAAAAAAAAAAAATAGATATTAGAGACAAAAGGATGTTAAAAAAAATATCTAACACAATGCTTTGTAAATTTTATTATAGAATTGTGACCTAAATTTTAATATTCAATATTTAATATCGAATATATATATTATATAAGATGTATATATAGCTTATATATATACTATATATAAGATGTATATATAGTATAATATATATATTAAATGTATATACTATATATACATCTTATATCGATATATATATATATATCGATATAAGATGTATATATAGTATATATATATAAAAGCTATATTCGATAAGCTATATATACATCTTATATACTATATATAAGATGTATATATAGTATAGTATAGTATATAAGATGTATATATAGTATAGTATATATATTAAATGTATAAAAAGTTTGGGGTTAAAACAAAGTTGGGGGGTTAAATGACTTTTTTATAAATAGCCAACGGCTATATTTTTAAATATAGCCGTTGGGACCGTATGGCCCGCTAAGGGACCGGTCCGGTCCCGGGCCGGTCCGGTCCCTGGCGAGCTATATGGTTCCGGGCCTGACGGGCCCAAATCATAGGATCGGCCCACAAGACCGGCTCAGGCCCACTAAAATCGAATCAAACGTTCCTGACCCGTTTAGCCCGCTTGGCCCGTGGTCCCGAGCCGGTTCCGATCCTGAACCGGCCCACTTTGGCACCCTTGGAACAGATTATTAATACGTCCAACATCTTATAAAGAGCAACTACCAAAGGCACCTCGTTGCCCCAGATAACACAGCCATCTATTTGTTGACCACAAAGTACGAAGTGTTGACTGTTCCAGTGCCAAGAAACATTCCTACTTTACCTTCCACTTTACTTCAAGAACCCAACCATCGAAGCCTCAACAAAACCCTAACCTTAATAGTAGCTAAATACTCTCAAATTTTCCGTTGTCAGCACATGAATCATGCCCACATTGTGCATTCCCAGTATCTTAGTGCTCTATAATGCTCTTCTCCTCTTGACTTTGCTCCCGATCTCCATTTTCTCCTTCTCAATTGGACTCAGTTCCCACTTTGATCCCAATCTTGGCCTTATTGGCGATGCTAAGATCACTAAAGATGGCTGCTTTGTGCAACTAACCGACCCATCAAAGTCTTCTCTGAGTTCCGGAATTGTCTTCCAGAGAATACCCTTCAAGTTTCTTGACTCCAATTCGTTTTCCACTGACTTCTCATTCTCTATCTCACCCCACAATGGTGATGGTCTTTCCTTCGTTATTGTTCCTACTGATTTCCCCTCCAAGTTTTCCAAGAAAATGTTCGGGCTTTCAAATGAAAGGCGGTATTTTGGGATTGAGTTTGATACTTTGTTGAACGAGAATGTTGGGGATAAAAATGCCAATCATGTGGGTGTGAACGTGGGCAGTATTGTTTCTGCAAAATCAACCAACGTTTCGTTCATCAACTTGGTGTTGAATAGTGGCAAAAAGCTGCATTCTTGGGTTGATTACGAATGCACTTCGAAAATATTAGAGGTAAGACTAAGTGAATTTGGTAGTCCTAGGCCGTACGATCCCTTGTTAGTGTATCAGGTCGATTTGGGTAATATGTGGAAAGGCGAAGAAGTATTGGCGGGATTAAGTTCTTCTACTGGAAGTTCAGTTCAAGTTACTAGTGTCTATTCATGGAAGTTCAGAGTGCGGAGTGTTCCAAAGTGGTTACATTCACAACCCGCGGATCCACACAAAATTGGGAACGAACATAGTCTGGAAAAGATGGCAAACAAAAGAAGGTTTCATCTTTTGGCATTTCTCTCTGGGTTTATTTTTGCGACAGGGTGTATAGCATTGGCCGCCTTTGTTGGACTGTTTTTGTGGGTGATACTTGGCAATAATTCGGAGGTAGTGATCCCAGCAAAGAGCTCTGTGCATCCTGGAGATTTCAGGTATGAAAAGGTCAATGTGGTTGTAGATGATGGTTCAGGCCATGTTAAAAACTAAATCAATTATCTAGTAATATATGTTATGTTGTATAATGCAGTTTCTGTTGTTTGTACTCTTTTAATGTATGCGGAAGGCTGGACCATGTATTTTACCCTTCTCAACGAAGAATGGGTGCCTTGTATGTAACTTTGTATGCTAATCTTGTTGACCTCTTTATCTTTTTGTACCTGAAATTTGTTACTTTCCAGCGGTAGCAGATGAGGGTTTATGTGTAGCAATGCATTCTGAGCAATTCGGTCTACTTTTATGCCCTTCTTTTCCTCCTGCAGCTTATATTGCCTTGTAAAGTAGCGCAGGATGTCCTTTAGTTAAATCAGCTTATAATTATGCTTACCTAAGCCTTGATTACTCTACGGTATGAATTATCGATGCTGCCTTCACTCCATGTTAAGTATCGTAACTTGACTGGAGACAAGTATCGTGGTAAGGTGGAAGTTCTATAGTATGTAAAGGGAAATGTATAAACATGAAAAGAAGGTAATTTGATCTTATAATAAGTATATAGATTGGTATGTTTTTAGTACTTTTAATCTTTAATAGTATTAAAATTCAGGACTAAAGTTAGTCTTTGTGAAAGGTGGACTGTTTTGGGCAATATATATTAGAGGAAGTAACATACTAGTTAACTTGGGATAGGATTCTTATGTTTCATATAAGTGGAATATGAGTTTAAAAAAAGGAGGAGCACATGGCTTTAAGTTTAACACAGTGGTAAAAAGAGGAGAAGAAACAGTGAAACACTTTTTGTTCTTAAGATAGTGAAATGCTACACGAGTGTGATCAACTTTGATAGTATAGAAAACTCAAGCTGCTCCGGGCTTCTTAAGCCCGCATGAACCTTCTTTTAATCCACTAAACTGAATAATTTTATTAATGATACAGAACCAAGTTGGTTCTATAATATGTACATGAAAGAGCTTAAAAATAGTCCATTTAATTCTTTTAAGAACTTGTTAAGTATTATAATGTTTCAGGCTCATCTACATACTCTATATAACATCATAAGTAAGCTAATAATATACAGTTAAACTTGACCATCGAATTGGAGTCTGCTTAGCCTCCAAAACAACTTTGATCCTTTCCCTCCAAAGTTTCCACCAAATACAAAGCTGATATGGTGTTCCATATGCTGCTAAGACCCTCACTAAGGCCTTTCTTGCTCCAGCATCTGTGTTCTTGGGTAGTTCTTGGCCGAGTCCTGACCTATCTCAGATCCAGAATGCTCAAACAAAAATGAGATAGCTGCGATGTTTTGTTACGATGCCAACTGGAAAAGAGAATGGCCGTTGCCTTCCAGCTTCTTTCCTATATAGGCAGCATCTATTGCACATTTGCAAGTCTGCTCCCTGTTGTGGAATTTCCTGTGTCAAACCAGTTGCATAGGCAACTAACCAAGAAAAACAAGTCACTTGATATGGTGCTTTTGCTTTCCAAATTTGGTTCCATTGCTAGGATGACTTCTGACTCTCACCTGCTATCGTGAATTTGTAGCAAGATTTCACAGTGAGGATCCTTTGTTCTGTACTGTCCAAAATAATATGTCAGCAGCACTGATAAGCCCCTGGAATGTCTCAATAGTTGAGGAACTCATCACCCTTTCTATTTCTAAATCAATTTGATTCTTTCCGAATACAATATTCCAGTCACTTCCTGCTTAAGCTTGCATGAACTTGCTTATGCCAAATCAAAGAGTAGACTATCAAACTTTTAAAGTTCCACCAGTGCTTTAATTTTAACTTTGAAAACTACAAATATTGTAATCATTTTGTATGAGTCATTTCGAAGCTTGCTTTCTGTTGTGAATTATGTCAAAGAATTTAGTGCTAAGAAATTATTTTTCCTTTGATGATATTCTGGAGTGATGCTGTATGGTGTCCCATAACGTTCTTTCTTTAGAGTAGCCATTTCTTGAGTTGCTGTCGAAGTGCATTTAACTTGTGGAATGATTTGGTGTTAATTAGACGTAACAATCAGAAGTTGAAATGGCTTCTTGCTTACGAACTATATTTATTTTGTGCAGTCATGATAGCCTTTGCACCATTTGTTATTTTAATGGAATAGCATTTTTATCATTTAAACTAAGATATCTCCTGCATGGCAAGCTTGCACGAGACTTTGGAGTATTACTTGAAGTTTTTTTACGTGAACAATCACAATGAGGGATGAGAATATCTTGATAAAGCCCCTGTAATATATATGAGGAGTTGTTCAATAAATATGCATAGCAGATATTTGTGGTAACTGGTAAGAACTAAGAAGGATGACAGGCATTTCACTGACATAGCCACCCTTCCATGGCAGAGCTAACTTCAATAAGGGGGTTCAATTGAATTTCTTTCGTCGGAAAATTATACTGCATAAATAGGGCGCTAAGTTTGAATCCTAGGTGTCACATTCTTTAGTTTTTGTTAGGATTTTTGGCTGACACTTACTACCTTTAAGCAAGATTATGTTGAAGGGAAGGGTATGGTGGAGGCAATCTCTGTGCTGGTAGAGACATGTGGCTAAAGAGATATTATGTTAAAATGTTCAAAGTTTGATTCATGTTAGATGTTGCAACTTTATATATCTAGTTTTGTTGGAGGATCAAAAACAATTTAGATGCATATAGACAATGATACTCACATTTAGTGTGACAACCAGTTTTGAATGAATTGTTCAACGACTTATAAAGAGGTTTCAAATTCTATGAAGCCCCAAGTAAAGTTCAACAAGAACTGGAAATTATCGGAGTAGTTTGACTTGAAAGTGTGTTGGAATACATAGGATAATGAGTTGGTGACTTCCCATATTTTGTGAAAAGAGAGTTTTGTATTGAACTGTCTAGACATCCCATATAGAACTATAAAGAGGTAGAAATCAACCTGTATTCTTTCTATTTTCTTAGATTACTTCAATGTGATGTGATTATCAAGCTATTATATCAAACCGAATTCTGAACAAGTTTCAAATTATCGAGCTTATCTTAGTTAAATACTGCAAAATGGAGATCGAGTTTGACTTATGAAAAACAAATGAGCTTGCCTTTAAGTTGAAAATATATTTTGAGCTGAGTCATAGATACGTATGAATTTGGAGTGTGGTGTACAAACCGAACCAGAAAATCGCACCAAACCGAAAAGTCAAACCAAACTGATTAAAAAACCGACTAGGTTTGGTTTTATTTGTTTGGTATTGAGTAAAAAAAAATATCGAACAAAACCGATATTTTTTATATATAATTTTAAGATTTTATATAGACTTTTATTTTAAAATGTGTAGAAATATTTGAGATCCTCTCATGGGATATAATATTTAATAGAACTATAAAGTGCATTCATTTTTATTTACTTTAAATAATAGATTGTATCACTTTCTTATTATGTGTTATTGAAATGTGCCAATCATCTCTTTGTTTTTTCATATTCATATGTCAAGATTTATTATATGTTTTTCGAATTTGAAGTGGTATTTCGATAATCTAAGATTACATAGAACATATCATTATTTAGCTATCATATTGATTTTTATGTTTAATTATTAAATTTGGTTAACCCTAAAAGCGTACATCGACCAAAAATTATTGATAGACGACTAAGAAAATAAACTATTATGTGTTACTAAAAAGATTTCTCCCATAAGATCACTTTAATTGATCATATGTTTGTTATTTTTTTAAAAATTTTAGAAAACATATATTCACTTATCAAAATTTTATCTATAACTTTAATAATGCAAGATTGAAACAATATTCATGTAACAAAAAAAACCCGAAAAATTCGAAAAACCCGATAAAACCGAACAAACTCAAATCGATATAATTTGTTTGATTTGGTTTTGATAAAATCCGAACCACTACGGTCGCTGTCCACCCCTAAAGCACATGATCAAGAAACTTGTAAAAGGAAAACCACGAGTAAGCATTCGCTTCCTTAATTTATGGTAACGGATCAAATAAGGACTAATGTCATTATAGCGTGACTCAATCTAATACAGAGGCGACTTTGCCAAGAAATTGATCAAATTTTCTGAATTTTAAAGTTAGAGAAGTGGCCATCACCTAACGTTTGTCAGTGGGAGTGGGACTACTTGATTATATCTCCAATTCCAGATATTTATCGTTTTGACGAAGTGAATTTTATTTCAAACTATTTGATGTTTTTATATTTCAATTATTAGAGTATTAATGAAGATGTTTAAGGAGAGATAAATGGTAATTTAAAATTAATATTATGATGAAGATTATTAAATATCTTTCTTATAGGATGTACAATAATTTTAAAAAAATAAATAATGCACATCAGAGGTAGTACTTAATTATTGAAAATGAAATTGTTTTTGTTGTTTCCGTCAATGGAAAGGGTAAACGTAAGTAACAAGCTAAAGAATACAGGGTCATAACTTAACTTATTTGGAGTTAGACAAGTTGGGAAGAATATTTTAAAAAACGGAAAGGTACAAAAATACTCATGACCTATTGAATTTGGCTTATATATGCGGTTGGTTAACCTATCAGCTCATAAGATGCTTGTTTTAAATATACTCCCGAACAATTAAAAAGGTTTAAATATGCTTCTCATACTAACGGTAAAAGTCACGTCGGGGTATATTTGGACGTTTATAATTGTTTACTACTAGTACGTTTGGACCTTTCGATTGCTCAGAGACAGGCTTCAAATTATTTCATTTGTTGTTAAATACGTATGACTAATCTTCGAACAATGAAGCTAATAAAACATAAATTATATTACGTGAAGATTGGAAAAAAAAAACTATTTTTGATAATTTTCTTTAGTGTGAAAGTATATGACCAATAACAAGAAATATTCTTTCGAGAGAGACAAAGTTTCCCTAATAAATAAAGGGGAAACAATAAATTTATTTAGTTAAAAGGCTACAAAACTTGCCAACGTGTTGATAACTTGTAGTGTTCTTAGCTCTTTTCCCTAAACTAATTTTCTCAATTATAGTGTTCTTATTTATTAATTCCTTCAATAATTTAATCTTCATTAGCATCTGATTGTCGGACTTAGATCAAATCAATTATGACAAAATACACAGAATTGTGACAAAAGCTTTGCTTAAACAAATTCATTTAGTCAATGATTTTATCTCAAATTTTATTACTTTAATCTTACCGGAGACGATTTTCTTTTAGAGAGAGATAATATGAAGGTTAGCGGCCCGCATTTTTTTTGTCTTTTTTCCTTTTACAAAGTAGTAAGTTATTTTGCAGCATCTTGATTCAGCCAAATAGGGACGGTACACCCACTTCAAGCGCATTTTATGCTCATTTATTTTTGGTTTAGTCTGTCCCTTTCTGGTCAACCTGTGGTTGCTCCTGCAATCTCAAACAACAAAAAGAGGAGTAAGATTTTTAGCAGTTTCAGATTGTTACTTTTGCAGGAGTACGTGATAAAATCTACTAGCATTACTACACGAAAACTAAGAAGATAGCCGTACTAAAGTTTCAATCACTTACAAAAGCCAGCACACGAGGGAGTAAGGTGACTCAGAAATTCATACAAGGGATTAAAGTTTAAACAGTAGTATATATATTTGTATACGGTAAAAATCGAGTTTGCCCTTCGAGATTGGAACATAATGGACCGAGGTTCATCATTGTAATATCGAGCCATGATGCGAAGTTAGATTGTCGAACTCGAGCCCCAAAGACCGATCAAGATCGAGATCGGCCAAGATCGAGCTCGAGACCCAGAGACCGATCAAGATTGAGATCGGCCAAAACCGAGGTCGAACAAATAGAGACCAATCAAGATTGAGATCGAGCCAAAAAACAAAAAGGCCGTTATAGCCGCAATTAGGGGGAGAATCTCGGCAGAAACCACGACGCAAATCAAGGAGAGACTAATTAATTAATCTATCATGGGATCTCCACTATGTATTTTAATTATATCCAAAATAGAATTTTCCTACTATATCAAGGGTTATCATTTGTAGAAGAGGGGTCAAATTCATTGAGATTTATAGAACATAAAGCAAATACTATTTTTTCTCGCTTTGATATTTAGTCATATTGTTCTTCTATCAATCACTCTCCATTCAATTTGAAGGTAATAAAACTTGAAGGCTTAGGCTAACTAATTCATTCGGTTTGCATTCATTTCTTTTACAGCTAATTTCGATATTCATTTACTTATTTTTTCCAATTTGTACTAAGTTATACCACGTATAAATTCAATTGCTATCCGTTTTTCGGGTAAACATTTTGGCGCCCACCGCGGGGCTAAGGACAATAATGGTTATTTGATACGAATCTCTGTAAAATACACTATTTTACACTTGCTCTTGGAAGTATCTATGATTTCAGGCTAAAAATGACGAACTCTTAATTAATGGCCCTACCTATCGACAACGAATCTGGCCATCAAGGTGAGAATAATAACATCATGCCCGGGGATGAAAGGCCACCCGTTGACCCCACTGGGACACGGGCCGTGGATCCAATTGACGTTAATTCACATGTGGCCATTGAAGCGAACCAACATTCCGGCCCCGAAAATAACATTCATGGTGGAACTCGATCTGCAGTTCGAATTACATAAAAAAATTGGAGAAGACGGGATCAACCTGCGTATGATTTTCGAAATGTTGCAAGCTCAACAGGTAGCAATAGCTCAGTTGCAGAACCAAACCTAGGTACCGAGCAGGCCTGAGCCCAGTCCACCCCAAGAAGTCACCCACAGAACGGGGCCAGCTGTAGTAAGGTCAAATGAAAAAGAATTGGGGACTAACCCCGAAATTATAAAGATGCTCGAGGAACTGACAAAACGGATAGAGTCAGGAGAAAAGAGGATTGAAGCAAGCGACAAGAAAGTAGAAATTTATAACTCCAGGGTTGATCATATCTCGAGGGCACCATTAAATGGTTTGGATTCCAAAAAGTTCGTACAAAAGCCTTTCCCCCCGAGCGCAGCTCTCAAACTGATCCCCAAGAAGTTTCGCATGCCCGAGATTCCTAAATATAATGGAACGACCGACCCCAACGAACATGTCACCTCTTACACGTGTGCCATTAAAGGGAACAATCTAGAGGATGACGATATCGAATTCGTATTATTAAATAAATTCGGGGTAACCCTGTCAAATGGAGCAATGATATGGTATCATAATTTACCACCTAACACTATCGATTCTTTTTCCATGCTTGCAGATTCTTTTGTAAAAGTACACGCCGGAGCCATAAAGGTCGAGGCCAGGAAGTCGGACCTTTTCAAGGTAAGGCAAAAAGAGAACGAGATGCTACGAGAGTTTGTATCTCATTTCCAAATGGAATGAATGGATATACCACCGGTCACGGATGATTGGGCCGTTCAAGCTTTCACCCAAGGACTAAACGAACGAAGCTAAGTGGCATCACATAAGTTGAAGCAGAACTTGATTGAGTACCCCGGTTGTTATCTGGGCCGATGTACATAATCGATATCAATCGAAGATTAGAGTCGAAGACGACCAATTGAGGGCCCTTTCTGGATTCATTACCAAAAGGGACATCGACCAAGAATCGAGGTTGAACAGGGACCGATACCAGCCGTATAATAGAGATCGTAGGGCAGTGGACCAGGGCACAACTCCATACGAGGTGAAAGGATAAGTGATCATGGCCAAGGGTCTCGAGGGCTGATGAGTAAGAATGGTTTCGACAGGCATACCAGACCTAAGGAAGCACCGCGATTGTGAGAGTATAACTTCAACATTAATGCATCCTCCATCGTATCGGCTATCTGACGTATCAAAGATACTGAATGGCCTCGACCTCTGCAGACCGATCCAGCCCAGAGAAATCCCAATCAAATGTGCAAGTATCATGGCACCCATGGCCACAGAACGGAAGATTGCAGGCAGTTAAGAGAAGAAGTAGCCTGGTTATTCAATGAAGGGCACCTTCGAGAGTTTTTAAGTGATAGGGCCAAGAATCACTTCAAGAATAGAGAGCTCAATAGACAAAACGAGCAAGAAGAGCCGCAACACGTTATTCACATGATTATCGGAGGGATTGATGTTGCCCAAGGGCTAGTGTTTAAACGCACTAAGGTGTCGATTATAAGGGAGAAGCGATCTCGGGATCAGGATTACATACCAAATAGAACCTTGTCCTTCAACAACGAAGACGCAGAGGGAATCATGCAGCCCCATAACGATGCATTGGTAATATCTGTACTCATGAATAAAACTCAAGTTAAGCATGTGTTGATTGATCCAGGTAGTTCGGTCAACATCATTCGATCGAGGGTCGTAGAGCAACTTAGTCTACAGGACCAGGTCGTGCCGCCGGCTTTGGTACTAAACGGATTCAACATGACATGTGAAACTACTAAGGGTAAGATAACTCTGCTAGTAAACGTGGCCGGGACCATCCAAGAAACGAAGTTCCACGTGATCGAGGGCGACATGAGGTATAACGCCCTGTTTGGGAGACCACAGATCCACAACATGAGAGCAGTACCCTCGACCCTTCACCAGGTTCTAAAATTCCCAATACCGGAGGGAATCAAAACAATTTACGGGGAGAACCCATCCACAAAGGAATTTTTGTTGTCGATGAATTGATTCCGATATCATCACTCTTATCGACAAATGGGTCAAATTCGAAGGAAAATAGGATACCAAATAGCAATCACAAACACCAGCCTCGACCCAACTAGAGAAGCAGGAGACTGACGAAGATGATGATTATGGGATCCCTCGATCCTTCGTGGTCCCCGATGATTCCGACGCTACCAAATCGACGGTTAAAGAACTAGAGAAAATCACACTAATCGAACATCTACCCGAGCGCAGCTCTCAAACTGATCCCCAAGAAGTTCCGCATGCCCGAGATTCCTAAATATAATGGAACGACCGACCCCAACGAACATGTCACCTCTTACACGTGTGCCATTAAAGGGAACAATCTAGAGGATGACGATATCGAATTCGTATTATTAAATAAATTCGGGGAAACCCTGTCAAATGGAGCAATGATATGGTATCATAATGTACCACCTAACACTATCGATTCTTTTTCCATTCTTGCAGATTCTTTTGTAAAAGTACACGCCGGAGCCATAAAGGTCGAGACCAGGAAGTCGGACCTTTTCAAGGTAAGGCAAAAAGAGAACGAGATGCTACGAGAGTTTGTATCTCGTTTCCAAATGGAATGAATGGATCTACCACCGGTCATGGATGATTGGGCCGTTCAAGCTTTCACCCAAGGACTAAACGAACGAAGCTAAGTGGCATCACATAAGTTGAAGCAGAACTTGATTGAGTACCCCGGTTGTTATCTGGGCCGATGTACATAATCGATATCAATCGAAGATTAGAGTCGAAGACGACCAATTGAGGGCCCTTTCTGGATTCATTACCAAAAGGGACATCGACCAAGAATCGAGGTTGAACAGGGACCGATACCAGCCGTATAATAGAGATCGTAGGGCAGTGGACCAGGGCACAACTCCATACGAGGTGAAAGGATAAGTGATCAAGGCCAAGGGTCTCGAGGGCTGATGAGTAAGAATGGTTTCGACAGGCATACCAGACCTAAGGAAGCACCGCGATTGTGAGAGTATAACTTCAACATTAATGCATCCTCCATCGTATCGGCTATCTGACGTATCAAAGATACTGAATGGCCTCGACCTCTGCAGACCGATCCAGCCCAGAGAAATCCCAATCAAATGTGCAAGTATCATGGCACCCATGGCCACAGAACGGAAGATTGCAGGCAGTTAAGAGAAGAAGTAGCCTGGTTATTCAATGAAGGGCACCTTCGAGAGTTTTTAAGTGATAGGGCCAAGAATCACTTCAAGAATAGAGAGCTCAATAGACAAAACGAGCAAGAAGAGCCGCAACACGTTATTCACATGATTATCGGAGGGATTGATGTTGCCCAAGGGCTAGTGTTTAAACGCACTAAGGTGTCGATTATAAGGGAGAAGCGATCTCGGGATCAGGATTACATACCAAATGGAACCTTGTCCTTCAACAACGAAGACGCAGAGGGAATCATGCAGCCCCATAACGATGCATTGGTAATATCTGTACTCATGAATAAAACTCAAGTTAAGCATGTGTTGATTGATCCAGGTAGTTCGGTCAACATCATTCGATCGAGGGTCGTAGAGCAACTTAGTCTACAGGACCAGGTCGTGCCACCGACTTTGGTACTAAACGGATTCAACATGACATGTGAAACTACTAAGGGTAAGATAACTCTGCTAGTAAACGTGGCCGGGACCATCCAAGAAATGAAGTTCCACGTGATCGAGGCCGACATGAGGTATAACGCCCTGTTTGGGAGACCACAGATCCACAACATGAGAGCAGTACCCTCGACCCTTCACCAGGTTCTAAAATTCCCAATACCGGAGGGAATCAAAACAATTTACGGGGAGAACCCATCCACAAAGGAATTTTTGTTGTCGATGAATTGATTCCGATATCATCACTCTTATCGACAAATGGGTCAAATTCGAAGGAAAATAGGATACCAAATAGCAATCACAAACACCAGCCTCGACCCAACTAGAGAAGCAGGAGACTGACGAAGATGATGATTATGGGATCCCTCGATCCTTCGTGGTCCCCGATGATTCCGACGCTACCAAATCGACGGTTAAAGAACTAGAGAAAATCACACTAATCGAACATCTACCCGAGCGCAGCTCTCAAACTGATCCCCAAGAAGTTCCGCATGCCCGAGATTCCTAAATATAATGGAACGACCGACCCCAACGAACATGTCACCTCTTACACGTGTGCCATTAAAGGGAACAATCTAGAGGATGACGATATCGAATTCGTATTATTAAATAAATTCGGGGAAACCCTGTCAAATGGAGCAATGATATGGTATCATAATGTACCACCTAACACTATCGATTCTTTTTCCATTCTTGCAGATTCTTTTGTAAAAGTACACGCCGGAGCCATAAAGGTCGAGACCAGGAAGTCGGACCTTTTCAAGGTAAGGCAAAAAGAGAACGAGATGCTACGAGAGTTTGTATCTCGTTTCCAAATGGAATGAATGGATCTACCACCGGTCATGGATGATTGGGCCGTTCAAGCTTTCACCCAAGGACTAAACGAACGAAGCTAAGTGGCATCACATCAGTTGAAGCAGAACTTGATTGAGTACCCCGGTTGTTATCTGGGCCGATGTACATAATCGATATCAATCGAAGATTAGAGTCGAAGACGACCAGTTGAGGGCCCTTTCTGGATTCATTACCAAAAGGGACATCGACCAAGAATCGAGGTTGAACAGGGACCGATACCAGCCGTATAATAGAGATCGTAGGGCAGTGGACCAGGGCACAACTCCATACGAGGTGAAAGGATAAGTGATCAAGGCCAAGGGTCTCGAGGGCTGATGAGTAAGAATGGTTTCGACAGGCATACCAGACCTAAGGAAGCACCGCGATTGTGAGAGTATAACTTCAACATTAATGCATCCTCCATCGTATCGGCTATCTGACGTATCAAAGATACTGAATGGCCTCGACCTCTGCAGACCGATCCAGCCCAGAGAAATCCCAATCAAATGTGCAAGTATCATGGCACCCATGGCCACAGAACGGAAGATTGCAGGCAGTTAAGAGAAGAAGTAGCCTGGTTATTCAATGAAGGGCACCTTCGAGAGTTTTTAAGTGATAGGGCCAAGAATCACTTCAAGAATAGAGAGCTCAATAGACAAAACGAGCAAGAAGAGCCGCAACACGTTATTCACATGATTATCGGAGGGATTGATGTTGCCCAAGGGCTAGTGTTTAAACGCACTAAGGTGTCGATTATAAGGGAGAAGCGATCTCGGGATCAGGATTACATACCAAATGGAACCTTGTCCTTCAACAACGAAGACGCAGAGGGAATCATGCAGCCCCATAACGATGCATTGGTAATATCTGTACTCATGAATAAAACTCAAGTTAAGCATGTGTTGATTGATCCAGGTAGTTCGGTCAACATCATTCGATCGAGGGTCGTAGAGCAACTTAGTCTACAGGACCAGGTCGTGCCGCCGGCTTTGGTACTAAACGGATTCAACATGACATGTGAAACTACTAAGGGTAAGATAACTCTGCTAGTAAACGTGGCCGGGACCATCCAAGAAACGAAGTTCCACGTGATCGAGGGCGACATGAGGTATAACGCCCTGTTTGGGAGACCACAGATCCACAACATGAGAGCAGTACCCTCGACCCTTCACCAGGTTCTAAAATTCCCAATACCGGAGGGAATCAAAACAATCTACGGGGAGAACCCATCCACAAAGGAATGTTTGTTGTCGATGAATTGATTCCGATATCATCACTCTCATCGACAAATGGGTCAAATTCGAAGGAAAATAGGATACCAAATAGCAATCACAAACACCAGCCTCGACCCAACTAGAGAAGCAGGAGACTGACGAAGATGATGATTATGGGATCCCTCGATCCTTCGTGGTCCCCGATGATTCCGACGCTACCAAATCGACGGTTAAAGAACTAGAGAAAATCACACTAATCGAACATCTACCCGAGCGCAGCTCTCAAACTGATCCCCAAGAAGTTCCGCATGCCCGAGATTCCTAAATATAATGGAACGACCGACCCCAACGAACATGTCACCTCTTACACGTGTGCCATTAAAGGGAACAATCTAGAGGATGACGATATCGAATTCGTATTATTAAATAAATTCGGGGTAACCCTGTCAAATGGAGCAATGATATGGTATCATAATGTACCACCTAACACTATCGATTCTTTTTCCATGCTTGCAGATTCTTTTGTAAAAGTACACGCCGGAGCCATAAAGGTCGAGACCAGGAAGTCGGACCTTTTCAAGGTAAGGCAAAAAGAGAACGAGATGCTACGAGAGTTTGTATCTCGTTTCCAAATGGAATGAATGGATCTACCACCGGTCACGGATGATTGGGCCGTTCAAGCTTTCACCCAAGGACTAAACGAACGAAGCTAAGTGGCATCACATCAGTTGAAGCAGAACTTGATTGAGTACCCCGGTTGTTATCTGGGCCGATGTACATAATCGATATCAATCGAAGATTAGAGTCGAAGACGACCAATTGAGGGCCCTTTCTGGATTCATTACCAAAAGGGACATCGACCAAGAATCGAGGTTGAACAGGGACCGATACCAGCCGTATAATAGAGATCGTAGGGCAGTGGACCAGGGCACAACTCCATACGAGGTGAAAGGATAAGTGATCATGGCCAAGGGTCTCGAGGGCTGATGAGTAAGAATGGTTTCGACAGGCATACCAGACCTAAGGAAGCACCGCGATTGTGAGAGTATAACTTCAACATTAATGCATCCTCCATCGTATCGGCTATCTGACGTATCAAAGATACTGAATGGCCTCGACCTCTGCAGACCGATCCAGCCCAGAGAAATCCCAATCAAATGTGCAAGTATCATGGCACCCATGGCCACAGAACGGAAGATTGCAGGCAGTTAAGAGAAGAAGTAGCCTGGTTATTCAATGAAGGGCACCTTCGAGAGTTTTTAAGTGATAGGGCCAAGAATCACTTCAAGAATAGAGAGCTCAATAGACAAAACGAGCAAGAAGAGCCGCAACACGTTATTCACATGATTATCGGAGGGATTGATGTTGCCCAAGGGCTAGTGTTTAAACGCACTAAGGTGTCGATTATAAGGGAGAAGCGATCTCGGGATCAGGATTACATACCAAATAGAACCTTGTCCTTCAACAACGAAGACGCAGAGGGAATCATGCAGCCCCATAACGATGCATTGGTAATATCTGTACTCATGAATAAAACTCAAGTTAAGCATGTGTTGATTGATCCAGGTAGTTCGGTCAACATCATTCGATCGAGGGTCGTAGAGCAACTTAGTCTACAGGACCAGGTCGTGCCGCCGGCTTTGGTACTAAACGGATTCAACATGACATGTGAAACTACTAAGGGTAAGATAACTCTGCTAGTAAACGTGGCCGGGACCATCCAAGAAACGAAGTTCCACGTGATCGAGGGCGACATGAGGTATAACGCCCTGTTTGGGAGACCACAGATCCACAACATGAGAGCAGTACCCTCGACCCTTCACCAGGTTCTAAAATTCCCAATACCGGAGGGAATCAAAACAATCTACGGGGAGAACCCATCCACAAAGGAATGTTTGTTGTCGATGAATTGATTCCGATATCATCACTCTCATCGACAAATGGGTCAAATTCGAAGGAAAATAGGATACCAAATAGCAATCACAAACACCAGCCTCGACCCAACTAGAGAAGCAGGAGACTGACGAAGATGATGATTATGGGATCCCTCGATCCTTCGTGGTCCCCGATGATTCCGACGCTACCAAATCGACGGTTAAAGAACTAGAGAAAATCACACTAATCGAACATCTACCCGAATGAAAGGTATACCTCGGCACGAGGTTAAATCCTGAGCTCAGGAAAAAGCTTATTCAATTTCTTATAGCTAACATGGATTGTTTCGCTTGGTACTATCTTGACATGACAGGGATCCCACCGAAAATCATCACTCATAGACTAAGCTTGGGTCCGAAATTCCATCCGGTGAAGCAAAAAAGAAGGCCCCAGTCTGAGATCAAACATGCCTTCATCATGGACGAGGTAACCAAACTTCTCAAAATAGGATCCATTCGGGAAGTAAAGTACCCCGAATGGTTAGAAAACATAGTGGTAGCCCCTAAGAAGGGAAACAAACTTAGAATGTGTGTAGATTATAAAGACCTGAATAAAGCATGCCCCAAGGATTCTTTTCCTTTGCCTAATATCGATCGTATGATCGATGCCAAGACAGGCCACGAGACTCTCAGTTTTCTCGATGCCTACTCCGGGTACAACCAGATACAGATGAACCCAGAGGATCAGGAAAAGACCTCGTTTATCACTAAGTATGGTACCTACTGTTATAATGTAATGCGATTCGGTCTAACAAATGCTGGTGCAACTTATCAACGCCTAGTAAACCGTATATTTGAAGAACAAATAGGAAAATCAATGGATGTTTATATTAATGACATGTTTGTTAAGACCCTGCGAGCAGAGGACCATTTAAAGCATTTGTAGGAGACTTTCGATATACTGAGGGAGTACAATATGAAGTTTAACCCCGAAAAGTGTGCATTCGGGGTTGGCTCGGGCAAGTTTTTTGGTTTCATGGTGTCCAATCGGGGAATCAAGATCAACCCCGATAAAATCAAAGCTATCGAGGATATCACGGTAGTGGATAATGTAAAGAACGTGCAGAGGCTGACGGGGCAAATAGCCTCCCTAGGACGATTCATTTCGAGATCCTCAGATAGGAGCCACCGATTCTTCTCGCTGCTTAAGAAGAAGAAACATTTTGCATAGACTCCGGAATGCCAGCAGGCCATAGAAGAACTAAAGCGGTATTTATCGATCCCGCCGCTGCTTCACACCCCAAAAGTGGACGAACATCTTTACCTGTACTTGGCAGTCTCGGAGATAGCGGTAAGTGGAGTCCTGGTCCGAGAAGAACAAGGTACGCAATTCCCTATCTATTATGTTAGTCAGACCTTAGGTGAGGCCGAAACTAGATATCCACACTTAGAAATATTAGCGCTTGCTTTAATAAGCGCCTCTAGGAAACTAAAACCATATTTCCAATGTCATTCAATATGTGTTGTAACAACTTATCCACTTCGAAATATTTTGCACAAACCCGAGCTTTCGAATCGATTGGCCAAATGGGCCGTAGAAATCAGTGGGTATGATATTGAGTATCGACCCCGAACCGCCATCAACTCTCAAATCTTGGCAGACTTCGTGGCTGACTTTACGCCGGCCTTTGTACCCGATATTGAAAAAGAACTACTGATAAAATCGGGTACATCTTCGGGAGTCTGGACCCTCTTTACGGACGGTGCTTCGAACGCAAAGGGGTCCGGACTAGGCATCGTACTAAAACTACCCACATGTAATATAGTTAGACAGTCAATCAGAACTACCAAATTGACTAACAATGAGGCCGAGTATGAGGCCATGATTGCAAGTCTCGAACTAGCTAGAAGCTTGGGAGTGGAGGTCATAGAGGCTAAGTGTGATTCCCTCCTCGTGGTAAACCAAGTTGACCAAATTTCTGAAGTCCGAGAAGACCGAATGCAGAGGTACTTTGATAAACTATAGGTTACTCTACATCGATTTATGGAATGTACCTTGCAACATGTACCTCGAGAACAGAACAGTGAGCCCGACGCTCTTGTAAACTTAGGTTCATCGATCGAAGACGATGAACTCAACTCGGGGACTGTCATACAACTCATGGGATCGGTAATCGAATAAGGTCACGCCGAGATAAACTCCACAAGTTTAACCTGGGATTGGAGAAACAAATACATAGAGTACTTAAAGAACGGGAAGTTTCCATCAGATCCAAAGGAGTCGAGAGCTCTGCGCACAAAGGCAGCATGGTTCACTTTGTCCAAAGATGAAACGTTATTTAGAAGAACGTTCGATGAACCTTTGGCAATATGTTTGGGATCGGGAGATACCAACTACATCCTACGGAAAATTCACGAGGGCACTTATGGAAATCATTTCGGTACCGATTCACTGGTCAACAAAGTAATCAGAGCAGGGTATTATTGGACCAATATATATGTGGAAGGATGCAGGGGAGTTCGTTCGAAAATGCGATAAATACCAAAGGCATGCGCCCATGATTTATCAACCCGGGGAACTACTCCACTTGATCTTGTCCCCATGACCCTTCATGAAATGGGGAATGGACATCGTTGTCCCTCTCCTGCCGGCCCCCAGGTAAGGTTTAGTTTATTTTGTTTATGACTGATTATTTCTCTAAATTGGTTGAAGCACAGGCTTTCGAGAAAGTCAGAGAAAAGGAAGCCACATCATATGCCGATTCGGGTTGCCCTCCGGGAATGTATGTGATAATGGAAAATAATTCATCAGCATCAAAATAACTAAATTTCTCGAGGATCACAAGATCAAAAGGATCCTATCAATACCTTATCATCCCAACGGGAACGGACAAGCCGAATCGACCAACAAAATTATCATCATAAATCTTAAGAAGAGATTGACCGACGACAAAGGAAAATGGAGAGAAATACTACCCGAGGTTCTATGGGCATACCACACAACATCAAAATCCAGTACCGGAGCAACACTGTTCTCGTTAGTTTATGGCGCTGAAGCTCTGATACTGATCGAGGTCGGAGAACCAAGCATCAGGTTTTGATATGAAACAGAGGAGTTGAATAACGAGACCATGAATACGAGCCTAGAATTATTGGACGAAAGATGCGAAGATTCTCTTGTCTGATTGGCTGCCCAAAAACAGCGGATCGAAAGGTACTACAATCGAAGAGCCAATCTTCGACATTTTAACATCGGGGACTTGGTGCTAAGAAAAGTCACCCTCAACACCCGAAATTTGAATGAAGGGAAACTGGGTCCGAACTGGGAAGGACCGTACTGGGTTCTCGAAATCATCGGAAAAGGATCCTACAAGCTCGGCACGATGAACGGCGAACAACTGCCGAACAATTGGAACGTATCGCACCTAAAACGATACTACTTCTAAGGTACGGCCCCTCCCATTTTCATTTATATTTTAAACTAACCCTTGCAGGTGTTCGACCAGAAACAATGATGGATTCTTCGACACGAAGCCTTTAGTCTGAAAGCACGCGTTGCACTCTTTTTCCCTTAGACCAGTTTTTTCCCAAATGGGTTTTCCGGCGAGGTTTATAATGAGGCAACCATTGATCGTGCTAACTTAGAAAAATTCAACAGTATCCGAGGCTTCTTTACAATCAACCTCGAATACTGGGGGGCATTGCCCTCGAATATCAACTTTGATGAAAGGAAGTTACTTCATGGAAGCATGGTCTCGATAGGAAAAGTTTGTAAGGGCCAAACGGTCAAACGAACCATGCCTACGTAGTTTGCTCAAGCCCTGACACATAACATGTACTCATGTATAATCATTTATAAAGAGAATTGTTTTTCTTTACCGATATCCGAAAAATATTTCTACTTTATAATTTCATACTCTCGATCTATTATGTAAACAGGCTTAAGGGCCGACCATGACCAGAGTTCGGATGATTACCCCACACTCAGGGACTGCTGTCCGAAAAATAAACGAGATTGAATTATTAAAACTCCGAGATCATAAGACCTTTTAGGCAACCCTCGATTTTTATAGGCCACGGCCACCCCACTCGGGGACTGACACTTTGGGAAAGCTCAAAGCAAAACGGGAAAATATGCCCAAGGGGCAAATCCAGAACAAAATAGGCTACGGCCAAATTAATATGGGTCGGAGACGTACGAATTCCATAACAAAACATGCATTCGAATTCTTTCATAAACCGGTTAAAAAGGCTACCCCGGGCAAAATCATAGAAGGCTTCGATAATATCAAGCCTCGAAAACTCTAATGAGTACATAATTGTTCGAACTCTCGAACAATTCCTTATTTCATGCTAAGGCATTACAAGTTTTGCAAATACAAATGATAAAAAACTTTTTCAAGCCGAAAAGGGGAGAAAACCATAAACAATCTTTTTACAAAAGCCTAAGGGCTGTTTTTTGCTTCGAGTTTGAGAGACCATCCTTGCTCAAATAAAAAACTTAAGGGTTACCTTACTTCGAGTTCGAGCAAGCACTCACTCGATGATAAAGCCTAAGGGCTATACTGGTTCGGTTTCAATCAAATTGTCTAAACCTCGAACCTTAGGATACAGCTTCATAATTTTATAAGGCAGAAAGGAAGAAAGTTTATATATATATATATATATATGTGTGTGTGTGTCAAAAATCATTTACAAGGGCAGCATGGCCCGATCAAATTTCTCTACAAAAAACTGAAACGGTCTTAAAAGAAACACAAAAAATACTAATCCTAAATGACTTAGTCTTCTCCGGGAGCAGCATTTTCGCCCTCAAGCCCTTTTTCGCTTTCAGATCTGCTCATACTCCCAGAATCATTATCATCAGGAAAGGCCAACACTGTGGCTTCAGCTTCAAGTTCCTTAGCATTCTTGATCTCAGCTGTAAGATCGAAGCCACGAGCATGGATCTCCTCGAGAGTCTCCCTTCGAGACTGGAATTTAGCATGCTCGGCAACCTAGTTTGCTCGAGCCTGAGCAGCTTCGACAACCTCCTTTGCTCGAACCTGAGCAGCTTCAGCGTCGGACCGGTAGACGGCCACCATTGCATCAGCATTAGCCTTGGCCATTTCGACCTCCGATTTGGCCGATGCAAGTTCTGTGGCCAGCCTCTCCCGATCGAAAGTTGCCGAACCCAACCGAGACTGGAACTCCTCAATTTTCTTGGCTTGCTCCAAGGCCTTCTCTTTCAATCTTCGGAGTTGGGTCTTAGCCGAGACCAGTTGAGCTCGGGCAACCTCCCTTTCTGAGGTAAGGCGGTCCATGTTCTTCTTCCACACCTCGGCCTCCGGTTTCACTGTGTCCACTTCCTCACGAAATTGCCCGATCACATCGAGCTTTTGCTGGACCTGTGAGACTGAACTGTTAGCCATCACGTCCGAGTCAGTGTCATTAACTTCAAAGATTCTTTTTACCTACTCGGCCAGATCAACTTGTTCTTTCTGATCTGCTTCTAGCTCAGCCCGAAGTCCTTTTGCTTCCCCTTTTCTCTGCTCACTGAGAATCTTGAAGGAATCTCTCTCCTCAGTAAGCCCTCGTATTTCGGCTGCATACCGGCTCAGCTCCCCTCGGGATCGGAAGAAAGCCTCGTGATGAAGCACAGAAGCCTACAAAAGTAGAAAGAAGGAATTATACAATGGGAGAAAAGTACAAGTATGAAAATTGACAAAGAAAATATGAACTTACCCGGTTCAGAGCCTGTTGTGCTTCGTTGAAAAGACAAGGCGTTCCCACCTCTTCCATCTGGGCTTGGTCTTATCCTGTAACCAAACATCGGAGGTAGCTAGCCACCCCTACGGGGGCAGCAAGAACCCGGGCATCCTCCGGGACTGTGATAACGATTGTTCGCTTATGCCCGTGATCGACACTAGGGGACGAAAACTGATTGGTCAGTTTAAAACTCGAGGAAGCCTCGCCCGAGCTCTTCTTCGGAGCCTCCAAGTCACTCAGACCGGTGATATCTTCTACCCCAACAAAATAACCACGGAAAGGATCTTCCTCTCTGTGGGCTCCCTCCCCGTGACAAGTCTCCACGGCCTGAGCATCGCGTATCATCGATTCGGAAAATGAAGGAAACAAAGGGGAATCCCCGATCTCTATTGCCACAGGTGGGTCTTTTGGGGCGCCACCTCTGTCTTGGGGAGTCTCAAGCCCGGTTTCTGCACTGATATCCACTGCATCTTCAAAGGTTTCTTCACCCCGAGATAAAGCATTTTCGGTTCCCTCGGTTCGGGGACTTGGGCCAAAGTCTCCTCCCGACCCCATCAAGCCTAGACGGAGTAGTATCAACTCCCACCGGTTCCTAAGTTCTCCGAATCTCGGTGCTAGCTTGCGCACGTGCCACCGGCCCGAAATTATCTTATTTCTCCTCCTCTTCTTTTTCTTCTTCTTCTTCTTCTTATTCTTCTTCTTCTTCTTCTTCTTCTTCTTCTTCCCTTAGTCTTTAGACTAACTCCATAGTCAGTGGGATTGTGTTCCCCTTGGGTTTATGGTCTGTTCTCTTCTTGGGTTTTTGACCCTCGGAGTTCGAGGCCCTTTTCCTCTTATTCTCCTTTGCCAGTTTCGAGATAGATGGTGAAACTTCTTCATCATCAGACAAGGGTCTTATGGTCGCATCCTTTCCGAGACCTACAAAAGGAGAAAGTAAGTAAACTCATGTTTGAAAAGATGCGTGAACGATAGGCAAATCGGTAAGTCAGGAAGAAGGCTTACCATGAGTACGAGCCTCCCACCGGCCTTTTGACAAATCCCGCCATGCACGTTCGGCGTATGTTGACGTCAAAACCAGGCTCCTGACCCAGTTCTCGAGGTGGGGAACCGCACCTGGCATCCAAGCAACGGCTGCATCTAGAAAAACACTGATAAGAAAGGATGAAGAAGTAAAAACAACGAATAGAAATTAAAGACGAAATCATACTTAAGTTTCATATTCCATTTCTCAAGAAATGGCATGCTCTCAGCCGGGATTAGGTCAGTGATCTTCACCCGAACGAACCGGCCCATCCAGCCCTGATCTTTGTCTTTATCTATACTCGAGATGAGCGCCTTGGTGGCCCATCATTGAAGCTTTATTAGCCCACCTCGATATAGTCGAGGGCTATATAATCTTATGAGGTGGTCAAAGGTAAAGGGAAGCCTGTTTTGCTCACGAAGAAACGGAGCAGTATCACGATCCTCCAGAAAGAAGGGTGAACTTGGCCGAGGGTCACCTGGTATTTCTTGCAGAAGTCTACGATGACCGGATCGAGGGGACCCAACGTGGACGGATAAGTGTAAACACTCAGGAACCCTTCCACGTGGGTGGTGATCGCTTCTTCTGGTGCTGGTATCACAACCTCTTTATTTCCCCAGTTGCAATCTTTCTTCACCTGGTTAAGAAGGCTTTTGGATATCGAGCATATATATCTCGATATCGGCTCGTATCGACTGATGAGAGTTTCTCGACCTTAATGTCGGAATCAATGACACACCCCCCGGGAATAAGTTCTTTAGGGCATGGCTCCACCACTGGTTTCTCGCCGGCCGACCAAGATGAGGAAGCAACCTCTTTCTGCGGAACTGTTTTAGATGTTTTAGCCATTTAATTTTTGTGGGCAAAGAAGAATGAAGATTAAAGTATTTGGTGTTTTAAGAAGAACACGCAAAGAAACTCAAAAACCTGAAGATAAGAAGCTTTGGAGAAGGCAAAGAACTATGGATATTGGAATGAAAAAGATTTGAAAGTAAAAGTTTGAAATAATGAAGAAGGGAGCTATTTATCCTTGGTTCAAAACTGGTAGTGGCCGACCGTCAACTGACGCGCATTTAATGCTTTGGTAATTGGACCGACAGGACGTTTGTCGCATACGTCACAATCGGGCTCGTCGTTAATGTCATTTCTCATCTAGTCGGAGTTCGAAAATTCATATCGTTTCTCGCTATCTTCTTTCCGAGAAACGAGGGGACTATCTGTATACGGTCAAAACCGAGTTTGCCCTTCGAGATTGAAACATGATGGACCAAGGTTCATCATTATAATATCTAGCCATGATGCGAAGTTAGATTGTCGAGATATAGCCCTAGAGACCGATCAAGATCGAGATCGGCCAAGATCGAGTTCGAGCCCCAGAGACCGATCAAGATCGAGATCGGCCAAAATCGAGGTCGAACAAATAAAGTCCAATCAAGATCGAGATCCAGCCAAGAAACAAAAAACTATTATAGCCGCAATTAGGGGGAGAATCTCGGCGGAAACTACGACGCATATCAAGGAGAGACTAATTAATTAATTTATCATGGGATCCCCACTATGCATTTCTAATTATATCCAAAATTGGATTTCCCCACTATATCAGAGGTTGTTATAATTTATG
>AWOL01S0000569.1:0-14727 GCA_000715115.1 Nicotiana otophora
TGATTACGGGCAGCTATTGTGATCAAAAATGTTATTATGGGCCTATGTGTGGTGTGTCACATTGTGTGGTCGTACCTTACGGGTGTAGGCATGAGTTGTTGAAGCTGGTTGAGACTAATACCGGGTATGGGTTTAGATTCGGGTATTTTGGAGATGAATGGAAGGTGAGAATTTTGACTCTAAGGCTTATCGGTGTTGGTAGAAAGGATAACTTATAGTTGAGATGGTGTCGTCAAGCTTATATGGATTGGGGTGACGTGGGGTCACTCGCGGGTGTATGTTGGATATGTACATTAAGTGATTTGAAGACTTCGAGGCGATTTTTGGCACGTTCCAAGACGAATGTTTGTTTAAGAGGGGAAGGATGTAATGACCCGTCCGATCGTTTTGAGAATTTAAGTCCCGTTCGGCGGCATAAGGTCCTGAACATCTTCGTATTATGTGTATTGACTTGTGTGCGTGGTTGAATTCAGTTACCAGATGATTCGGAGTGATTTGGGACACTTAGTCCCTAAAATAGAAGCGTAAATCTTAGGATTTTGACCGTAGTCGAAACTGTGTGAAGACGACTCCAGAATGGAGTTTCGTCATTTTCGTTAGCTCTGTTGAGTGATTTTGGACTTAGGAGCGTGTCTGAATTGTGAATTTGAGGTCTATAGCTGATTTAGGCTTGAAAAGGCGAAAGTCGTATTTTTGGAGGTTTGACCGAAAGTGGACTTTTGCATGACTGTATGATATCATCTGGCGCAGAGGCCTATAGCCTACTATATGAGACACATCAACGGGCCGGGCCTTCCCCTCTTGGGCGCCCTCTACTCGCCTGAATAATCCGCTATGACACACTTGTCCGGAGTCTAGGACAATCTCTCACCATGTGGCTGGTGTCACCATACTCAGAGCAATCTCTCTGTTGGCGTGGCTGTAGAAACTGTGAAGTGCGGGGTACTCTAAGATCCATGAGCACCTGAAACATTGTGCGAAGCCTGAAGTGCAAACTGAACTGGCTGGCCCACAAAACCTTTACCATGATGTACATTGCCTCCAAAATAAGGACCAGTAGATCTCTCCGGTCTACGAGGCCTCCTCACCTCCATGTACTCTCCCTCATGACCTCGCTTGTCCTCTCTCTCACGGCCCCGCATGTCCTCTCTCTCCTGATCCCACATGCCCTCCACTTGATAAGCGGTCCCTACCACCTACTGAAATGAAACATCCGACTCTATTTCCCGAGCCATGCTGAACCGAATATCATGCCTGAGCCCCTCAATGAATCTATGGACACACTCTCTAACTGTAGCGACCAAAGCAGGTGCATGTCTGGACAAATCACTGAATCTAACGTCATACTCTAACACTGACATAGTGCCCTGGCGTAGCTGCTCAAACTCCATACGCCATGCATCTCGAAGGGACTGAGGTACAAACTCTCTCAGGAATATCTCTGAAAACTGAACCCATGTAAGTGAAGCTGACTCAGCCGGACTTCCAACTCATACGCCTGCCACCACTGATAAGCCGTTCCCCTGAGCTGGAATATAGTAAAATAAACCCCGCTCGTCTCCACAATACCCATAGTACGAATATGCGGTGAACACTCCTCCAGAAAACCCTAGGCATCATCGGTCGCCAACCCACTGAAGGTAGGAGGGTGGTACTTCTTGTACCTCTCAAGTCTAAGTTGTTCTTCCTTAGATGCTACTGCCCTAACCACGGGCTGAATTGGGACCACAGGCTGTGTCGCCATGACACCTGGAACCTGACCAATATGAACTCGCTGCTCTGGAGTGTGGGCGGTGTGAGTCTGGGTTCCTCCTTTGGTCTGTGAAGTAGCTGGTGCAACCGGGATCAACCCCGCATGATCCAATGTACCAAACATGCTCACGAACTGTGCTAAGGTCTCCTGAAGTCCGGGGGTAACAACATGCGCCTCCGGTACCTGGATACCTCCCCCCTAACCAGAGCTACTGTCTGCTCCTCAACTTCTGGTCGAGTAGATGCTCTAGCTGCGGCGCGTGCTCCTCTTCGGCCTCTACCTCTGCCCCTAGCGACACCTGCTCCGGGGGCAGCGTCATCAGTAACTGCAGCTCGTGTCTTCACCATCTGTGAGAGAATGGAATGATAAAAACTTCAAACTTTGAGATCAATAAACTCGTACGATAGATATAAAGGAAGTGAAACTGTCCTAATAGTTCTGTAGCCTCTCGAAGATAAGTACAGGCGTCTTCGTACTGATCTGCAAGACTCTACTAAACTCGTTTATGACTCGTAGCACATATGAACCTAGAACTCTGATACCAATTTGTCACGACCCAATTTTCCCTTTGATAGGTATAGTAATGGCACCTAGTCTTAGGGACTAGGTAAGCCTAATATTTATTACATAACAACAATAACTAAATAACATCTAACAATTTGTTTTAAATGGAAACCTCTATAAAATTTACAATTCCCAAAACCGGTAGTACAAGTCATAAGCTCTACAGAGGTTGCTACAATTTTCTAAATATAACTATTTGAAATAAAGTAAACAGTATGAATACAAATCAGAAGGTGACTCTGAAGCCTGCGAACGTGGCAGCAGGTTTACCTTGAGTCTCCACAGCAACAATCCGCACCGCTAGCTAATGATCAACTGACTTCGAAATACCTGGATTTGCACAAAAATGTGCCAAAGTGTAGTATGAGTACACCACAGCGGTACCCAACAAGTATCAAGACTAACCTCAGTGGAGCAGTGATGACCAACAGTCAAGACACCTATTGGACTAAATAACCTAAACAAGTATAAGTATAGAAACAACAGAGTATGATATCTACATAAAGATTACGTGAAGTGGCAATTAATACGGTAAATTTCAGTAAGAAAGGGATACAACAACTATCAGCGGAACATCATCATAATGACACAGAAGAACGGACGGAAATATAGCTTAAATCCGATGAACACAATTAAAAGAAAGGCAGGTAGCAACTAGATGAAAACAACCACTTTCACACTAAGTTTTTAGTCAATAAACTCCACGAGGTACCGAACCTCATACTATTCACAACTCACAGGTCCCATTATCTGAACCCTAACGCTTGGCATCCTGTGCCCTCATTATACTTAATAACTGCACTGACGACTCACGTGCCAAATAGAGCCATTCTCACATAGAAGGTAAGTAAACAAGGGTGTGCAACTATACTCAGCAGTATCAAGAAAAACTTCTTAACCGATAAGAGTACTCAACTACATGTATGCTTGTGCGAGTGTCCTAACATGGTTTATGCCAGCTAGTAAGTATATGGAAAGAAATGGACAGCACGCAAAATATTTTAACACAACTTTTCACAAGATAAAGCTCACACATGTAAGTGTACCACTACACAACATCAACAACAAAAATTCCCATAGGCCATCACAAGTCAGCACAAATCAATCCCTGACGTAACTCACCTTATCTCTCCACATGTGCAATAGTAAAGTAAGTGCCCGTCTTGACTAGCCACACGTGCATATGTAACAACGGTCCCACAAAGTACAGTTCAACAACGAGGGAGATATCACGAGTCAATAATTCCAATAAGGGTAAGTCAACTAAGATATAGGATACCTAAACTTCATTTAAGGTTGAGCAATCACGAAAGAAATACTACAATTTCAATTAAGGATAGGCAGCAGGAGGATAATCATAACCTCAATTAAGGATGAACAATTACAAAAGAGATAATATAACTTCAAATAAAGATAAGCAGTTAGGGAAAAGACAATATGTCAATAGAAGAAATAACAATTTCAGTTAGGGCATATATGAATCCAATGAGAAACAAAATGAATCATGAAGCAATTAATTCTAATTAAAGCAGGTAGAAGTGAAATTGGTAATTAAGAAAACGTAATCATAACGAGATCAACTATTCAGTGAATACAAGGACCTAAGAAACCTAAAAGGCTAATTTTTCACAAATAAGTCTGAGCACGTACTCGTCACCTCGCGCACACGGACTACAATTAGCATAGAAGACTCAAATCCTAAGGGGTAGTTCCCCCACACGAAGTTAGGCAAGATACTTACCTCAAAGAAGACAGATTGATACTCTAAAGCCTCAATCTTTATAAAAATCTAAAAATCGACACAAAAGTCGACCCCCAGGCCCGCACCTCAGAACCCGACAAATTTCACAAAACCAGAACACCCATTCCGATATGAGTTCAACCATACTAAAATTATCAGATTCCGATACGATTTCGTCCCTCAAATCATGATTTTTCATTTTGAAATATTTCTTCAAAACCTCCATTTTCCTCAACTAAATATAAAAATTAAATGATATAAATAAAGATAAAATCATGAAATATAATAAATTCTAGGTGAAGAACACTTACCCAATCGATTTGCTTGAAAATCCTCAAAGAAGCTCCAAAAACCGAGGTCTAAAACTCAAAATGTGAAGAAATTGGCCAAACCCTCGACTTATTATGATTCTGCCCAGGTATGACCGCACCTGCGGACCATCAAGCGCATCTGCGCTATCCCATTTGCGGGCAGACATTCATATTTGCGAACTTAACTTACCATGCCCAGGTCCGCATCTGCGGACAACATAGCCGCACCAACGGCGCCACAGAAGCGATGACAGGAGCGCAGAAGCAGACTCCTTCGCAGATGCGATCACTCAATCCCAAAAGCGGCCTTTGTACCTGCATGCCAGCATAAGCAGAAGCGGGCTAGCTCCCAGACTTCAATGATCGCATAAGCGACCAAGCTCACGCAGAAGCGGAGCTGCACTTGCGCTCCAAAGTGTCGCAGATGCGAAAACACCAGAACAAGCCTGTTCAAAACTATAAAAATCATCTGAAACTCGTCCGAAACACACTCGGGGTCCCCGGGACCCCGTCCAAGCATGCCAACAAGTTCTATAACCTAACACGGACTCGCTCGAAGTCTCAAATGACATCAAACAATGTCGAAACTACGAATCACACCGTGAATCGAACTTATGAACTTTTAAATCTTCCAACTTCTAAAACATGTGCCAAAACCTATCAAATCAACCCGGAATGATGTCAAATTTTACATGCACTTCATATTTAACATTACGGACCTACTCCAACTTCCGGAATCAAAATCCGACCCCGATATCAAAAGTTCACTTCCGGTCAAAACCTCTGAAAAATCGACTTTCGCCTTTTCAAGCCTAAATCAGCTACAGATCTTAAATTCACAGTCCGGACACGCTACTAAGTCCAAAATCACCCAACGGAGCTAACAGAGCCGACGGAACTCCATTCCGAAGTCGTCTTCACACAGTTCCGACTACGGTCAAAATTCTAAGACTTAAGCTTCCGTTTTAGGGATTAAGTGTCCCAAATCCCTCTGAATCATCCGGTAACTGAATCCAACCACGCACGCAAGTCAATACACATAATACGAAGTTGTTCAGGACCTTATGACGTCGAACGGGACTTAAATTCTCAAAACGACCGGTCGGGTCGTTACAGGTTCCAACACAGTTTGGTTGGACGTCAGAGATTGTGCCACCTGTCCCATGTATAAGGTTGGATAAAATAAGAGATACACAAGCGTGTATCACTCTATTTTGACTTCTTCCACCTAACTAAACTCTAAGAGGCATCTGCTTCTTTTCTTCTTTCTTCGTATCCTCTTGGTTCTTCAAATCTTCATTTTGGTTTAATAATTTTGTGGTAACAGAATTAGACATAATAGAATTATGTGATGAACTGTGATTGCCAACAGATAAGAAATAAGATGAACATGGTAGGCAGGAATACTCAATTTCATATTAGTACACGTGAGCTACCCTTTTTAGTTTTTCCATTTTTATCGGAAAAAGTAATATCAGTATTTTCTTTTGATGATATACCAACTCACTAAAAATAGATTGCACAAAATAAATTCTAAAGATGAAAAAAAACTGAAGAACGGGGAATTGAGAGAGGCCAGATAAAGATGGAGACATGGAAGAAGAATGTCCATGGTGGAGTAAAGAAAGAAGAGAAAAGAAATATTGTGAGAATTGATTTGAAGGTATTTTTGGAATTATAAAAACTTATAAGGGATATAATAATAATATGCTCAGTCAAACATGGATAACTTTTAAACTAAAAAGCAGTAAGTTGTTATTGTCAAACTTATAGTTTTTGGCTTATTTTAAGTACTGTTAACTTATTTTAACAACTTTCCCAACAGGGAGCCTGGCGAATTTTGTGGCCTAAAGCCAAATTATATGAGGAGCCTCGACTATTTTTGAAATAAAAAAAATATTAATTTTTTATTTGAAATCTATTTTTTTTAGCTTTTTTTAGATGCAAAGTTATTAGAAACTCTTATAATCAATTTCTCCTAATAAGTCTTTCTCAATTGACCATATAGTTAATTCATTTAACCGCTCTTGATACGTTATTGATCTTAGGTAAAATTTTATCAGTTTTAATTTTGAAAAACTTTTTCCCGCTGAAACAACAATAACAAGAGTTATAAACTTTATTTTATAAGCAATATAAACATTTGAAAAGAAACAAATCTTTTTATTTGATTGAGTATATCAATTAAATTGTTATCTTCTAATTGTACTATTTTCCTTAACAGTTAATTCAGAAAATAAATCTAAACCATCAATATCGGATTGATTATTATGCTTTAAGGAACCATGCAAGATTAAGACAAATTTTTTCAAAATTCCATCTTCTGGTGATTTCAGTTTTTTACCGCTAAATAGAAAATCAAAAATATTTTCATATGCTTCGAATTGTTCAGATCCATTTTAAAGTGAAAAAAATAGCTTTATCTACTATGTATAAAAAGTAATAAATTCTAAAAGAATTTTCGAGAGATTATGAGATTTCATTATCAACATTCTCATCAAATTGTTCTTTCTTATATATCACACGTTTCTTACCATATTCTGGTTCAATATTCATTTCAAATGCAATTTTTTAGCATAAATTATAGCAGTTGCAAATCTTTCTTTTCTATATTTATTAAACAATGAAATCAAACATTTTCACTTCACATAACTTTTTTTAAATCTTATATATAACATAGGTGAAACAAAAAATGGGGCCCCACAAATGTGGGGCCTAAAGCAGTTGCTTTACCTACTTTAGGGAAGGGTCGTCCCTGTTTCTCAACATGCTAAATATTTTTTAAGAAATAAAATAAAAAAGAGCTTAAAAGTTAGTTTGATCAAATTAAACGTCAATTCAAACACCCTCAAATTCTGGATTTTAGAGTGCCATGGTCAACAAAGAAAATGCGAAATTTATTGAAAAATTATTGAAATACGATCGATTTTTTAATTTGTTGAAAAACTTTTCTTACTAAAGTGGGAAAATCCAGTTCATTAGGAAAAATTAAAGAGGCTAAGTAAATATCTCCAAAATTTTGACTAAGAGAGTGACAATCTCTGGTCAAAAGTTCTTTTCTGGATATTATGTCGAACAATCAATATTCATTAATCTGCTGAAATCTATGTTCTAATATTGTTATTTTGGATATTACTTAGAAATGAGCAATAAACATTTATTAAAAGAACTTCTTTGTGGATTCTGTTAATCATGTTTCAGAAGATTACATAAATTTATTATCATGGTATAATAGTCAAATTAACGCTCTTCTACATCTTTATATAACGTCATCCTCGTAGTAGCAAAGGTCTCATATACCTAGCAAACCAAGTATACTTTTTAGAGATTTCATATTGTATAATTAATTCGATTGTTTAAAACATTCTGACATTCATACAGACAAAAAATGAAAGAATTCGGGATGTATCAAAGAATTGTTCGACAAACTTTGTTGGTGCTATATTTTCTTTTGAGTTATAATGGTGTTCAAGGAGAAAAAAAACTATCTGAACTAGAAGATGCAGAGTTGGAAAAGCAACTACTCCCTTCGTTTCTGAACTTGTTTGACTGGGCATGTAGTTTAAGAAAAATTGAAGACTTTTGAAATTTGTGGTCCTAAACAATTCAAAATGGGGCCCAGAGTATTTGTGTGATTATAAAACTTCTCATTAAGGGTAAAACTGTAAGTTTAAGCAAAATTGTTTTCAAATTTAGAAAGAGGTCATTCTTTTTGAACGGACCAAAAAATAAATAGGTTCACATAAACTGGAACGGATATAGTAAAACTTTTGAACAAATCTGCCGTCAAAACAGTTAAGGTATTTGTTTTGGATTTAAAATGATCACTGTATTAGTAATCTCTTGAGCCAATATTGTTTCTATTTGATAATCTCATTTTTGTAGAAAAAATGCAATTCCTCTATTGAATGATCTTTTGCCCAGAAGAGTTTCCAAATCAAATTAACTGGGCATTTGGCCATAAGTTTTGATTTTTTTTTTCTAATATGTGTTTATTTATAGAATTAATCTAATTTTTGGGAAATTTTGAAAATCAAAAGTTCAAACCCCAAATATAGCTTAAGACCTCTTTTTCGGCCAAATCGTGGCCATTGGGATTTTTTAACTGCAAAAAGGACTTTGTAACATGTCAAAACTTAGCCCCAAAATTCATGTCCAAACACATTTTTAATTTCACATTAAACTTCACCCAAATCAATTTTTTTTAAAAAATAAATAAAATTGAGAATCTATGTCCAAACGGGTCCTAAATTTGGGGAAATGAACTTTATGTTCTTTTTCCTCTCTTTTTTTTGCTTCTTGTAAATTCTTGTATTTGAAATTGAACGCTCTACATTATAATATTCTTTACATACTTATTACTCTGTTTACATTAATCTTGCAAATTAGCAGACAAAATGCATAAGAATGGCTTTGATCAAAACATATTTCGACTTTAAAGTCTAATAATATCAATAAATTAAAAAAAAAAATAGAGGAGTAGTCATCATCTACAAACCATGTTTGAGTGAAATTGTTGTGGGTCTAAGTTACGTATTGAATAGCCAGATGTGTAATTACTGTTTAGCTTGGGTTACTCATTGTTATATGATTTTTTTGTTCACAGACTATGAGAGGGGAATTATATGACCGTATAGATTTCTACAAACAACCTGCATTTGATCACCCGTTGTTGAAGGAACATAATTTTCATCCCAAGGCATATCTCTTCTAGGATAAAGTAAAACTCAGGTTCTTCAACAGCCAGTCCGTCAACGACGATATGGTCAAAAGATGGAGGTTGCCTTTTTGAAACTGTTCCTATTAAGAGAATTACAAAAGATGATCTTATTAGACGAAGACGTATGCCACCGTCAGAAGATATTACATTCGACGCTCAATTGGCTGATGTAAGATAGTTTATGTCAATTTACTCCTATGTCTTGAATAATTCATATCTAAACATGAGAATCAATTATTTTACAGTTCATGCACAAACAGAAACAAGCTTAGTTTTCAATTATCGGCATACTAATCATATATTGTTGTCCATCTAATGCAGAGCAACAACAATAGTGAGCCAAAAGGAAGATACATATCTTCACAAGGATATAAGGTACATGAGCTCTATTTCCCCTCTTTTCCTAAACACCTTATGTCGTACTCAGACTTTTAAAAAGAAAAAAAGAAAAGAAAAACTTAAGATTTAATGTATATACGTAGATTAGTTTGGATACTATGCAGTATGAGGTAATACAAAGCTTTATTTCTTTTATTCGGGTTGCCATAGCTCGAACTCCAAATAATCCAAATAATAAATTTGCGGGAGCTGGAATGGTAAGTAGTTTGTACAATCCTAATGTTAAAGGCCAACAACACAGTGCAAGTCGATTAAAAATTTAAAAAGAATCAGATATCTTACAAGTTGGTTGGAGAGTAAGTTTAACGCGACCTTTTTCATCTACTATTTAATTGTTTCATGGAAGAAGGAAATGTTGTAACTTGTAATCATTGAATATTGTAAATTTACTATATAAAACACTCAATATTCAATAATCATGATATATATCTCTATTTCGTGCTATAGGTGGACCCAACATTATATGGGGATACTGAAACCAGGTTTTTTATTCATTTCCAGGTAACTTATCTTGATGATTTCCATCTTGATTTCATGAAACTAGCTATATTTAATTGTTTACCTCAATTAATTACAAGAATTCATGTAGCGGATATATCTTCATGTTTTCTAGGCTGGTAAAGCTCATTGCTTCAATACGCTTTGTCCTGGCTTTGTACAAGTAAACAACGAGATACCTCTTGATCTTTCATACCAGGATACTATTTCACAACGTGGCAGGAATACTTGGGAGGTTACGATGTACATTGATCGGGTACATTTTATATTTCATGTCTTCAGAAGTTTTATCAAGTCTGTACGATAGATTATAATTAAGAGAGCTCATAAATATTAACATTGACATATTTTTTTTTAAAAATACTAAGGATCTAGCCAATGGAAATTGGTGGCTTTTAATGGAAAGAAGCTATAAACAAGTTGGTTTCTGGCCGCAAAGGATCTTCACTGGCTTGGCAGGTTTTGCTACAAATGTTGAATGAGGAGGAGTTGTATATAGTCCACCAGGCGTACCTGAACCTCCGATGGGCTCAAGCTTTTTCTCCGTTGAAGACACTACTTATGATGCTTATTGTACGAAACTTACAGTTTTAAACGAGAAAGGAAAAATAATTGAATTAGATAAAACGACCAACAAATACCGACAATCCTAATTTGTACAAGGTTTTATATATTTGAACCACTTTGGTATGGTTCACTAGGTGTGCTTTTTGTTCTTTATGGTGGACCTGGTGAGAGTGCACAAGTCTAAGTCTTGTTAATTACTATTATTAAGACATTTGTCTTCAATGTCTAAGGAAATATATTGAGCAACTCTTGGTTAGTTTACAATTGTCTAAGGCTAGCAAATTTGGAGTTAAAGAAATCCCGTTTGTGCTTTCAAGACATAACTTCTGCAGTAACAGAACATGCAAACCAAATCAAAGGGAATTAAGGGCAAAAATTTACTACTCCATCCGTTTCAAATTAGATGAGATACTTTCTTTTATAGTCTGTTCCAAAATAAATGACACATTTTTAAATTTGGAAATAATTCAACTTTAAACTCTTCATTCAATACTGTATATGGCCAATCTGGCCCAGGAAAGATCCATCCCGGAATATATACATCAACTGACCATCAGTCACTCAGTACTGAGTAGGGTCAATCCAACCCGTGGGGAAGATCCATCTCCAGGTATAAATGCTTCGGATAAGATCCATGTCCAGAGAAAATCCATCACTCAATATAAATCAACCGCACTCACTCGGGGTGTGTGCATACTTCAGAGGGACTCCTTCAGCCCAAGTGCTATAAACCGCAAGGATAACTCACATGTTGTACGGATAACTCACGTGCTATAGTATTAATATATGGATCCATACGGACAGCTCATGTGCTGCACGGACAACTTACGTGGTATAGTATCACTATCCTCACAATCAGGCCCTCTGCCTCACTCAGTCATCAATCTCTCCAGTTTCTCGGGCTCACAATATGAGAAAACTAGCCCAAAAATGATGATATGATATGTCAATATATAGCAACAGAGACATATGATATGAAATGAATGAACTTGACTGAGTATGATATTTCAATGTAAGCAAATAACTCAACAGCAATAACGACCTCAATGGGCCCCAACAGAATAAGCACGTAGCCTAGACATGGTTTCTAACATAGATCACAGCTTAATAGCTCTAGTACGTAGAGATTTCATGGGTTTAGAAGCAGCCGCTTTCAGTCGTTCCCAGTGCCTCAAAAGGTGGCATGCCTATACTCGCCTGAGAACTCTTGTACAAATAAGGTCAGGTAACTACACAGTACCACAGAAATAACGGAGTCGCAATTCACACGGTGCTCGCCCACACGTCCGTCACCTAGCATGTGCGTCACCTCAATATCAATCACATAGCACACAATTTAGGGTTTCATACCCTCAACAGCAAGTTTAGAAGTGCTACTTACCTCGAACAAGCCAAATCCAACGTCGAGCAAGCTAAACAATGCTCCAGAAATTCATTCTGCGTGTATCAACTTCAGAACGGCTCGAATTTTATCACAATTAATTCGATTCAGTAAACACAAATTATAGGAATTAATTCCATATCAAAATGCTAACTTTTCCACAAAATCTGAAATTACACTCAAAAATCGCCCTTGGGACCCACATCTCAGAACCCAACAAAAGTTACAAAGTATGAACGCCCGTTTAACTACGAGTCCAACCATATAAATTTTACCAAATTTCGACATCATCTCGACCTCCAAATCTCAAATTCTTATTTTGAAATCTCTAGGCCCAAATCCTCTAGTTTCACCTCAAAACACATATAATCTAGTCGAAATACTCAATGGTAATCCAATATTATTGACTAACAATGATCACAAGTGACTTACCTCAAGATTTCTCGTGAATTCTCTCTGAAAAATCGCCCAAACTCGTGTTGGAAATGTTAGAAATGAAGCTAAAATCACGGACCTTGTTTTTAACATTCTGTCCAGGCTTTTTCGCACCTCGGACCAGAATTTCGCACCTATGGCACCGCTTATGCGGTGCATTTTTCGCTTTTACGGAAACCACTTGGTTTCCCAAACTTCGCACAGGCGCTCAAAACCCCGCACTTGCGGGCGCTTCTGCGAGCCCCTCACCGCGCCTGTGACCACGCAGGTGCGAAAAAATCGTCGCACTTGCGAGCTCTGCCCAGCTCCTCTCATGGTTGCATCTGTGCTCCTCAGCTCGCACATGCGACCCCAAATTCTGCAAGTGTGATTGCACCAGAAGACTGAAATTTTCAGATTTTTCCTTAAGTCAGAATTTGATCCGTTAACCATTCGAAACTTGCCCGAGGCCCCCGGGACCTCAACCAAATACACCAATAAGTCATAAAACATCATACGAACTTAGTCGAGCCTAAATCACATCAAACAATGCTAAAAGCACGAATCACACCCCAATTCAAGCTTAACGAAAACTAATAGATTCCAACTTCTACATTCAATGCCGAAACCTATCAATTCGATTCCGACTGACCTCAAATATTATACACATGTCATAAATAACATAATGGAGCTATTCAAATTTTTAGAATCGGATTTCGATCCCAATATCAAAAAGTCAACTCCTTGGTCAAACTTCCGAACTTAAATTTTTATTTTAGCCATTTCAAGCCTAATTTAACTACGACTTCAAAAAATAAATTTCGGATACGCTCCTAAGTCCAAAATTACCATACGGAGTTATTGGAATCATCAAAATTCTTTTTCGGGATCGTTTACACATAAGTCAATATCCGGTCAATCTTTTCAACTTAAGCTTTAAGTCTTGGAACTAAGTGTTCCAATTCATTTTGAAACCTCTCCGACGAGTCACAAAATTATAATTAAATACAGAATAAGCAGTAAATGGGGGAACGGGGTTGTAACACTCAAAATAATCGGTCGGGTCATTACAAAAATTCTTTTTTGTGAAGCACTTTTAAGAAAAATACGTTTTGAAGAAGTTTTTAAAAGCATGTTCAAAAACTAATTGTTGCTTAAAACTAGTTTTTAAATTAATCAGTCAAATACAAGTCGATTCTTCCAAAAAAGTTCGACAGTCAAGAAACTCCAAAAGCATAACAACCTATAATTTTCATTGCATTAATTGACCAATTAGTAACGAACTTAATATATGTGAACACTAAACATATCCTCGACAATTTAATGATTGGGTTCTAATATTGAAATGCTTATTGGCTTTCAGTAGGATCGTATATTAAATGAAAATATTAAACGAATTTTACAATATGGTTAGATTTTTAAATGAAAATGGAGCTTCAATGATGATTGATTAATTTAACCAAGTTTTTCTTTCTATACTAAATAAAACAATGATTATTTTCTTTTTCTTAATCCTACTTTTTACAACTAAACCTGTTAGCTACTCGGTCTTGATCTTTCATACCAGGATACTATTTCACAACGTGGCAGGAATACTTGGGAGGTTACGATGTACATTGATCGGGTACATTTTATATTTCATGTCTTCAGAAGTTTTATCAAGTCTGTACGATAGATTATAATTAAGAGAGCTCANCAGAGAGCTCATAAATATTAACATTGACATATTTCTTTTTAAAAATACTAAGGATCTAGCCAATGGAAATTGGTGGCTTTAATGGAAAGAAGCTATAAACAAGTTGGTTTCTGGCCGCAAAGGATCTTCACTGGCTTGGCAGGTTTTGCTACAAACGTTGAATGGGAAGGAGTTGTATATAGTCCACCAGGCGTACCTGAACCTCCGATGGGCTCAAACTTTTTCCCCGTTGAAGACACTGTTTATGATGCTTATTGTACGAAACTTACTGTTTTAAACGAGAAAGGAAAGACGATTGAAGTAGATAAAACGACCACACATACTGACAATCCTAATTTGTACAAGGTTTTATTTGAACGACTTTGGTATGGTTCACTAGGTGTGCTTTTTGTTCATTACGGGGACCTGGTGAGAGTACACAAGTCTAAGTCTTGTTAATTACTACTCTTATGAAGACATTTGTCTTCAATGTCTAAGGAAATATATTGATCAGCAGCTCTCGGAATTAGTTCAAGACATAACACTACTAAAAATATGCTAAAAACCGACCAACTATTTCCGACCAACGTTGGTCGGTCAAAACAAGAGACCAAAAACCGTCCAGGTTGGACGGAAACTGAAAAAAAAAAATTTACATTTTTTTAAAACTAAATACCGACCAACGTTGGTCGGTAAATTGGTCA